>JAQFVV010003244.1:0-12819 GCA_028023455.1 Epiperipatus broadwayi | reverse complement strand
CGCTAAGACTAAGTTAATAATTAAATCTTAATCTTCTATTTGTAATAATCTAGCTCAATAAAATAATCTCAGGTTCATAAAGTTTATTCTAAGTTAATTTTAAAATACGGTAGTAAAATATGAGAAGGGATTTTATGTCATAATCTACTACACTGAAACTAATGATAATAAATAACAGTAATAATATTCTTCATTGTTTAACTAATTCTGTGTATCTTTTCTTTTTACTATAATTTTATTACCATAATAAAATAACGAAATAATATAATATGATCTTATATCTTCATGTAATGATATAATAAATACATGGTAGCATTTTAATAATCTGACAAACAAAATATGTGTGGCAACTGATAGCATATAATTTAATATAATATTGTGATAACTGATTTATGACCAATAAAATAATGTAAGATTATGATTATTTAATTATAATGAATACCAATAAAATATTTAAAATTCTTAAAATAATTCTCTATTTATCTTTTATGCAAAATTATATATTTGTTTCAATTATTATGCATATATCGTGTTTTCATGCAGTGATGTGGACAAATAAATACCTCGGACACAACAATTTTGAAATAACAAAATTTAACAAAGTTTATTACTAACAACAAATAAATAAACAATTTATTTACACTATTTACAGTGGATATCCTTAATTTTTTTTTATTTTACAGTTTGATCTACCGGGTTATAAAAAATAATTTATATTTCAATTATATCTTTATTTAGATTTAGGACAAAATTTAAAAAAAAAAAAATGTTACTATTTGGTTTCTCATTATGGTTAACTTATTACAAATATATTTATCTACTTTGTTAGCAACAGCATTTTATCCTTAATATTATTAAACTATATTATTTAAAAAAAATTCATACTTAGAAAACATTCTATAGAAAACAAAATTTTATAATGAGTATGGATTTCTCAAAATATTAAAAAAAATTTCATCTTGCAAAGTCAAAGATGTTACACAAAATATTATCCAAAATTCAGTACTAGATTTTAGTATTTATCACACAATGTTTACTAATCATAATATATTCTTCTTTAAGCCTTACTTTAGTATGATATAAGTGTAACCATCAATATATTTCTGTTAATCAATAAACAAAAAATATACTATGCATATTGGTTACATAATTTACTTTGTACTATTGTATTTTAAAATATGCAATACTTATTTTCTCTTAAAAATAATACTAAAGCATTTAAAATTATTATCACTTTAAAGAAAAATATCTTTGTTTAGATACTTTATTTTTAAAAAAGTTTATATTTCATTTTCTAAATAAAATTGAAAATATATTCTATGATTCTTTTCTTTCCTTAGGATACTTTGGATCTTCAATTTTAAGTTATAACATCCTATTCCTTCTAAGCAAATAAACCAATCTTATACAAAACAATAGCATAACCTAAGTTCTAAATTATTTATCATTTCTTTTAAACATATCTTACTGAATGATGCAGTTACATGAAATAAAGATAGTGAAAACAGATGCATAGGATTAAGGAAGAAAGCTAGAGTATTACTCTTAACATATCTCAAAATCATGGTACAGTGCGAAGAGGTATGACATTTATCTGCCTAATATCCTCTAGTACAGGGACGATGTTAATGTTATTTCTTCAGCTTTATTAGAACATCAAATATTTAAAGAAATATAAACACTGTCCAATAAAATGTGTATCAGTCATAGGGCTATGTTAACTATGCTGATAACCACATAAAAACTAAATATTATTTCCATTCCTTATAACATCCTATTTCTTAAAACATCATCTTGGTTTCCTGTTCACTAAGTACTTCCAAGCCACTATCTCAACATTATTTCTCAAGATTTTCCACATCTTACATCGATAAATAACTATCTGCATTTACAAAACAATAAATAAAATTCATTAATAGTTAAACAATCTTACTATCCCATAAGAAAAGTTGCTTACTTCATTGCTCTGTATGTTTAATCATATATAATCTACTTAGACAATATTTGAATATCCAATAACATGAAAATTTTAAAAGAATCACATAATTATTTGTTATGTTGGATTATATCACTAATAAAAATAAAATTGTCGTATGCATATTTTCAAATCAATCCTATCTCATAATGTTTTTTTAAAATGTTGTATGAAATATGGTACATATAAGTAAAAAACTTTTATACTTCATTCTTCCAATTTATGGATTATCTAAAGAAAAAAATATTCATTATAAATTATCAATAGTTATTATTATTACAAATAACCTTTATCTAGTCATCGTGTTCAGTAGGCTTCCTTTATCCACTTGAGCATTGCAGATATAAAAAAAATCACACCCATACACTTTCTATTAAAATATTTTTAGCTAAATTATTAGATTGTTATATTATAAAATTTTAATATTAATAAATTAATGTTTTATGTTATTCCTAATCTTATATAAAAATTTAGATTTAAACTAGGTTAACAAAATAAAAGGAATCAAAACTATAGTTACATATTTTCTTGACGATAGTTCCTGATAAGTCCAAAATGTTTATTATATTCTCTAGAGTTTTAAAAATGTTCTCATCCAAGCGCGTTAAAGTTTAAAATAAAAATAATTATTAATCCATTTCATAAAATTTATAGAAAATAATCCTTGGTTTTAGTATTTAGGACGATAATTATTAAATCATAATATTAATTAATCCCGTGAAGCTTCTTAATCTTCTCTACCAGTATTCTCTGCATATCCAATGCATCAATCCATCTAATTTAACTTTAAAAATATTCGATGAATTTTTAAGTACTATTTGTATTTCCGTGGATCCATTTTTTATTCATCTATGTGTTCACTTTTTTTTTATGTTTCCTTCTTGATACATTTAAACTTACATTTGGTATTTTTTATAAATCTCTTTTAATAATAAAAAACTTCAAGTACTTTTAAACAAATCTTTTCTAAATACATTTTTACAACAATTCTAAGTCTGGATATTTTAATATAAAATGGTTCTGTAACATATTCTCTTGTGTTCTTTCTTTAATTCTTGGAAATATTTTTTAAAAAAATGTTACCGTCAGAAAGGATACAACATTTTACTCCTTTTGATATAATATTATATAAAATAATTCATGCAATATATAATTGTCTTATTATTATTTTAAAAAAAATCTTGGATAGGCTTATAAATAATAATGCGTCTCCAATTTTTTCATTAGACTCCATATGATGTCCGTGCTGTGTTTTTTTTTTTTTATGTACCAAAAAAGTTCTTTGGTTATGCATAAATAAAGCTGTATCAATAAATATTTCAAATATTTTTTCAGTATTACAATTTATATCCATTTTATTTTGTAGTATATCAATTTTTTATTGTGTTATTTAGGTTAAACTTTTAGATAAAATACGACTGGTAAGTACTTTAAAAAATTAGAAAATCATCTCCACAAAGTTTCTAAATATATAATTTTTTTTCTAAAACTTTCTTTTGCAAAACACTTTAAAATTATCAATTAGTTTTTGCAAAATAAACGATAAGAAAGTACAAAAAAAAATTGACTTTTTCCGGTTTCAATACATTATTATTCTCCGCCTATACCCCCATGCAATTCATATTTATAGTCTGTAAGAATACCTATTCCTATTGGTTAATTCTTACTTTAGCTTGAGAACAAATTTACATATTTTTAGTTTATAGTAGAATTGAATTTCGAAATTAGAAATTGTGACGTAATGAACTTAAAATATTATTTAAAATATTACTTTTAAATAAATTATTATTTTATTAAAACCATTTAAACATTTAAAATAACTTTTAAAACAATTTTAATAACTTATTCCATTTCTTAATATTCAATTTATCTATTTTTATTTAAATAAAATATTTAATTTTTATATTATGAATATATTTGTCTTTATTACATTATTTAAACATGTTATACGATAGTTAACTTAATATTTATTACTATTTACTTTTATGATAGGCAATAATTCTATCCAATTCTATAATATAACTTTTAAAATATTTTAAACTTTGTTATTATTTCAAACAAGCATGTGTGTGAACGTATATAGTATACAAGTCACATGATTAATAACTTTGACAGACGATTTTCAATCTATTTCTCTGCCCAGATTAATAAAATTGATACACTTATTATATTATATAAAATAATTATAAAAAATTTGGAAGAATAATTTAGAAAATATAGAACTAGGTATAATTTTCACCACCACAAAGTTTATTTTAAAATATACTATATTAATTTTGACTATTTAAATATGATTACAAATTTAAATACTGTATTTATTAACTTATCAGTTTTAAACTATTAAAATCGAATTTTTAAATATATTTTTAATTATTTATAGCTGTGTTATTTAATATGGCCAGCTTTTACAACCATATGAAACAATATTTTAAACTTTACTTAACTACTTTTTAAATAATTCGCTATAATTTTATGTACCACGTATTTTCTTTAGCTTTAAATTGTACTTTAAAAATATAATTGACAAACTATAATTAATGTATTAAAATAACATATTCTAAATTTAAAATTTTTAGTAATTGACTGTTATAAACTATTACTGTCCTATAGAAAAAGGCACATAACCTCCTCCTTCGAACAAAAATTTTAAATTAAACATCTATCTTAATATTTACTCTATCTATTGATATTTAATATCTTTATCATTTGCTATAACCAAATTCTATCTTGTACTACTGAAATATAAAAGAATATACTGTTTTTAATACAAACCTATAAAATATTTGGACATTACACTCAGAATCTCAACTAGTAATACTAAAAAATTTTTTTTACACTTCTGATGGGTATGGGATTAGACTCCTAGCGTTGTACGTCCCTTTTTCACCATCTGGTGTAGTCAACACAAAAGCTTTTTCTCCTACTTTGCTAAAAATCTTACATGGACCCTCGTATAACTCAAGAAATTTCTTACATGGATTTCTTTGAAGGTTATGACATTTTAAAGTTTTATATTTGTTCTGTAAAAAAAAATAAGGCTATAACTTTATATTTTTTAAATATACGTCTTTTCTAGAAATTATTTGTCTTAATCATTAGGTATTTTCTTTTCTAAATCTAAACTTTAATTCTCTCTCGACTTCCTTACTTCTCACCTCAACTTTTCCTATCTTCATTCCTTTATTAATATTATTCTTAAGAAAATCTGTCATGAATTTCTCGTGCTTTAGACATTTAAGTCTTACTTTTATCTTGCTTATATCTCTATTCTGATTAAATTTTTCTCTTATAAATTCACTATTAGGTATCAAGTTTCTAATTCCTTTAAACAATATTTCTTTAGAAATATCAAATTGTAAACGAATATTTCTATCATTAACACTACATTTAGGTATCACATCTTGCATTTTATTTTTAAATTTATTACTACTTTTATCAATAATTTTTGGTAACTCATGTTCCAACAACTTTAAATACTTTTGCTCTGAAGAGATAAACTTTATCCCTGTAGATTTACCAAATCTTTTGTCATCAATATAATATTTTTTTAAAACTATTAAGTTGATCTATAGACCTTTCACTAACTACTCTTTCATAGGATTTACTCACTCCTATCATTTCATTAGTCAATTTAAAATATTCTTTGGGATTTTTTAATATTTTTCTGTATATTTCATTCCTACTATTAACTATTTCAATAGACTTTTTATGAATCTCCTTTTCTTCATAAATCATTTCATTATCTATAATAGTTTTTTCAACAAATAACTTGGTTTCTTTACTAGCGAATTTAATATAAGACTCATCTTTTTTAAATTCGTCATCGGCTATCTTAACAAATGATACATCATTATATCTATCTTTATCTCCTAATTTAACAGAATCTATGTTTTCTGCTGTCAAATTACTACATAAGTTAATATCTTTATTAACTATCTCAATGAATTGTGGATTTTCCTTATTTACCATCTCCACAATTTCTCCATCATCTACCACATTTACACTAATTAAATCAATAGATTCTTGATTCTTTTCCAAATCTGTACTACTTATTTCAACAGATTTACTACTTATTTCATGAGTTGTTTTTTTACTTACTATCTTTCCTTCAAAGTTTTGTATCCCTAAATCTTTTAATTTTCCCATTACTTCCTTTTGAACTTCCTCTTTGATACTTATTTTAGTCTGAACTACCTCTTCCTTAATAATTCTAATTTCTTCATTAATATGATTTATATTACTCTTTACTTCATAGATTTCACTCTTTACACTTAAATTATAACTCTCTATTTTCTGATCTAACTTACTATTATTTAGTTGACATCGGACAATAGATTCTTCTATTTGAGTTTTAAAATTTTTTACTGCTCTTTCTGAAAATTCAGAAAATGTTCTCTTCAACAACATTTGATTTCTGTCTTCTATTTGCATCATTTCTTCCTTTAAAGAATCAATAGCCTTTTCATTGTTATCAAATTTTAAATCCAAATTATTAAATTTATCTTGTACTTCCACCTTAAAATCTTCTACCGTCTTACAGGTTTCATTAAGTTTTTGATTCATACTTTCTACACAAGTTCTGATTTCATTACTATTTTTGTCCACATTTTCACTAAGAGATTCTAATCTTATATTTGTTTTATTTAGGTTTTCATTAAGAGACTCAATATTTTTACTCATATTTTCATTAAGAGCTTTTGTATCCTCTCTAAGATCTTCAAACTTCAAATTACTATTTTTTTCTATTTTTATTCATATTTTCATTAAGAACATTAAATTTTTTATTACTATTTTCTTTAAAAGAATCAAATTTAGCATCAGACTTTACACTATTTTTAATCATATTTTCATTAAGAATATCAAATTTTATATTGCTATCTTCTCTGTTTTTTCTATTATCTTCTTTCATCTCTTTTTTAAAAGAATCTAACATCTTTCTAAACATTAACATCATTTGAAGATTCTGGGCGTTCTCTTCCTCCTTTTTAGATACTATTATCTTTTCTTCCACTGTTTTAATTTCCATAACCTCTTCTTTTATCTTACTATCTATAATTTGGACACTATCTACAACTATTTGCATTTAAATTAAGTTTTCTATTTCTCGTTTCTCCTCACAACTTTCATCGACAATAAACTCAGATATTTCACTCTCTAAATTATTATCTTGATTATTCATTTTTTTACAAATATGCTTTTTCAAAACTCAATATTTAAACAATATATTACTATTAATGTTTCATAAAAATAGTTTCTTACCAGTTTCCTTTATCCCCATCTAACCATCACCCACAATAAACTATAGATAATACCTTCTTTACACCTTATACAATCTAATCCTAAATAACAATAACGATTAAAATTATGTATGTCACAACATTATTTCCCACATGCATGACTCACAGATATTTTGCACATATTAAAGCATTTTTAAAATATATTTTTAATATTTCAATAATTGACATGGTCATAATATGTAATAAAATAATCGTAAGCCACATATGCATATTTTAAAATTTTATTTGTTAACGTTTTACAAACAATATAATAATATTTTCTTTAAACAATCAGATTATATACCACATAAAATTGCAATAGTTTTAATAATAAACACTTAATTCACAATAATAATAATAATCAAATCCTAAATAATTATTGCTATAATAAATATTAAATTATCTATCTTCTGTGAGATATACTATCAATAATCTCTAAAGTTACGCGAACAAATTCAAATACTAACTATTGTATTATATATTTTTAACTACTTTCCTAATATATCTCATAGCCTAAATGTTTGGGTACCACAATCTGAACTATCGATTGTAGTCCCAACTACATATTGTGCAGTCACGTTGGAAGAGCAAAATCTAACCGAGACTTCCCCATGTCATGTAAGCCCATTATGCTCTCCCATTTTCAATACTCAGGCCCAACACATTGCTGGAACCATAATCTGACCTGTCTCTCGTGCATCCTCACTTCAGAATAGTATATGATATAAAATAAAACGGGTTCTATCTCAGTTAATAATTAATAACTAAAATATTCAGCATTAAAATTAAAATATTTCACTAGCTCAAATTTAAAATACGAATAAGGTTCAGTTTATAAAAATAAATTAAATAAATATTTAATATTTTCATGAGACTTGAAGTGAAAATACAGGTGACAAGATAGATTACATTGAGCCAATATCCCACAGGATACTACCTCAATGGCATAAGAACACTATCCCCCTTTATTACTATTTCAAATAACAAACTCATAGTATTCTTACTACTTTAATAACTGCTACTGGCTAAGACTAAGTTAATAATTAAATCTTAATCTTCTATTTGTAAAAACCTAGCTCAATAAAATAATCTCAGGTTCATAAAGTTTATTCTAAGTTAATTTTAAAATAAGGTAGTAAAATATGAGAAGGGATTTTATGTCATAATCTACTACTCTGAAACTAATGATAATAAATAACAGTAATAATATTCTTCATTGTTTAACTAATTCTGTGTATCTTTTCTTTTTACTATAATTTTATTACCATAATAAAATAATGAAATAATATAATATGATCTTATATCTTCATGTAATGATATAATAAATACGTGGTAGCATTTAATAATCTGACAAACAAAATATGTGTGGCAACTGATAGCATATAATTTAATATAATATTGTGATAACTGATTTATGACCAATAAATAATGTAAGATTATGATTATTTAATTATAATGAATACCAAAAAAAATATTTAAAATTCTTAAAATAATTCTCTATTTATCTTTTGTGCAAAATTATATATTTGTTTCAATTATTATGCATATTTCGTGTTTTCATGCAGCGATGTGGAGAAATAAATAACTCGGACACAAAATTTTTGAAATAACAAAATTTAACAAAGTTTATTACTAACAACAAATAAATAAACAATTTATTTACACTATTTACAGTGGATATCCTTATTTTTTTTTTATTTTACAGTTTGATCTACCGGGTTATAAAAAATAATTTATATTTCAATTATATCTTTATTTAGATTTAGGACAAAATAAAAAAAAATGTTACTATTTGGTTTCTCATTAGGGTTAACTTATTACAAATATATTTATCTACTTTATTAGCAATAGCATTTTATCCTTAATATTATTAAACTATATTATTTTAAAAAATTCATACTTAGAAAACATTCTATAGAAAACAAAATTTTATAATGAGTATGGATTTCTCAAAATATTAAAAAAAATTTCATCTTGCAAAGTCAAAGATGTTACACAAAATATTATCCAAAATTCAGTACTAGATTTTAGTATTTATCACACAATGTTTACTAATCATAATATATTCTTCTTTAAGCCTTACTTTAGTATGATATAAGTGTAACCATCAATATATTTCTGTTAATCAATAAACAAAAAATATACTATGCATATTGTTTACATAATTTACTTTGTACTATTGTATTTTAAAATATGCAATACTTATTTTCTCTTAAAAAAATAATACTAAAGCATTTAAAATTATTATCACTTTAAAGAAAATATCTTTGTTTAGATACTTTATTTTAAAAAAGTTTATTTTTCATTTTCGAAATAAAATTCAAAATATATTCTATGATTCTTTTCTTTCCTTAGGATACTTTGGATCTTCAATTTTAAGTTATAACGTCCTATTCCTTCTAAGCAAATAAACCAATCTTATGCAAAACGATAGCATAACCTAAGTTCTAAATTATTTATCATTTCTCTTAAACATATCTTACTGAAAGATGCAGTTACATGAAATAAAGATAGTGAAAACAGATGCATAGGATTAAGGAAGAAAGCTAGAGTATTACTCTTAACATATCTCAAAATCATGGTACAGTGTGAAGAGGTATGACATTTACCTGCCTAATATCCTCTAGTACAGGGACGATGTTAAAGCTATTTCTTCAGCTTTATTAGAACATCAAATATTTAAAGAAATATAAACACTGTCCAAATAAAATGTGTATCAGTCATAGGGCTTTGTTAACTATGCTGATATTCACATAAAGACTAAATATTATTTCCATTCCTTATAACATCCTATTTCTTAAAACATCATCTTGGTTTCCTGTTTACTAAGTACTTCCAAGCCACTATCTCAACATTATTTCTCAAGATTTTCCACATCTTACATCGATAAATAACTATCTGCATTTACAAAACAATAAATAAAATTCATTAATAGTTAAACAATCTTATTATCCCATAAGAAAAGTTGCTTACTTCATTGCTCTGTATGTTTAATCATATACAATCTACTTAGACAATATTTGAATATCCAATAACATGAACATTTTAAAAGAATCACATAATTATTTGTTATGTTGGATTATATCACTAATAAAAATAAAATTGTCATATGCATATTTTCAAATCAATCCTATCTCATAATGTTTTTTAAAATGTTGTATGAAATGTGGTACATATAAGTAAAAAACTTTTACACTTTCTTCTTCCAATTTATGGATGATCTAAAGAAAACAAAAAAATATATACATTATAAATTATCAATAGTTATTATTATTACCAATAACCTTTATCTAGTCATCGTGTTCAGTAGGCTTCCTTTATCCACTTGAGCATTGCAGATATAAAAAAAATCACACCCATACACTTTCTATTAAAATATTTTTAGCTAAATTATTAGATTGTTATATTATAAAATTTTAATATTAAAAAATTACTGTTTTTATGTTTTTCCTAATCTTATTTAAAAATTTAGATTTAAACTAGGGTTAACAAAATAAAAGGAATCAAAACTATAGTTACATATTTTCTTGACGATAGTTCCTGATAAGTCCAAAGTGTTTATTATTTTCTCTAGAGTTTTAAAAATGTTCTGATCCAAGCGCGTTAACGTTTAAAATAAAAATAATTATTAATCCATTTAATAAAATTTATAGAAAATAATCCTTGGTTTTAGTATTTAGGACTATAATTATTAAATCATAATATTAATTAATCCCTTGAAGCTTCTTAATCTTCTCTACCAATATTCTCTGCGTATCCAATGCATCAATCCATCTAAGTTAACTTTAAAAATATTCGATGAATTTTTAAGTACTATTTGTATTTCCATGCATCCATCTTTTATTCATCTATGTGTTCACTTTTTTTTCTATGTTTCCTTCTTGATACATTTAAACTTTCATTTGGTATTTTTTATAAATCTCTTTTAATAATAAAAAACTTCAAGTACTTTTGAACAAATCTTTTCTAAATACATTTTTACAACAATTCTAAGACTGGATATTTTAATATCAAAACGCTTCTGTAACATATTCTACTGCATTCTTTCTTTAATTCTTGAAAATATTTTTTAAAAAAATGTTACCTTCAGAAAGGATACGACATTTTACTCCTTTTGATATAATATTATATAAAATAATTCATGCAATATATAATTGTCTTATTACTATTTAAAAAAAATAAATCTTGGATAGGCTTATAAATAATAATGCGTCTCCAATTTTTTCATTAGACTCCGTATGATGTCCGTGCTGTGGTTTTTTTTTTTTTATGTACCAAAAAAGTTCTCCAGTTATGCGTAAATAAAGCTGTATCAAGAAATATTTCAAATATTTTTTTCAGTATTACAATTTATATCCACTTTATTTCATAGTATATCCATTTTTTATTGTGTAGTTTAGGTTAAACTTTTAGATAAAATACAACTGGTAAGTACTTTAAAAAATTAGAAAATCATCTCCATGAAGTTTCTAAATATATAGTTTTTTTTCTAAAACTTTCTTTTGCAAAACACTTTAAAATTATCAATTAGTTTTTGCAAAATAAACGATAAGAAAGTACCAAAAAAAATTGACTTTCTCCTGTTTCAATACATTATTAATCTCCCCCTATACCCCCATGCAATTCATATTTATAGTCTGTAAGAATACCTATTTATATTGGTTAATTCTTACTTTAGCTTGAGAACAAATTTACATATTATTAGTTTATAGTAGAATTGAATTTCAAAATTAGAAATTGTGACGTAATGAACTTAAAATATTATTTAAAATATTACTTTTAAAGAAATTATTATTTTATTAAAACCATTTAAACATATAAAATAACTTTTAAAACAATTTTAATAACTTATTCCATTTCTTAATATTCAATTTATCTATTTTTATTTAAATAAAATATTTAATTTTTATATTATGAATGTATTCGTCTTTATTACATTATTTAAACATGTTATACAATAGTTAACTTAATATTTATTACTATTTACTTTTATGATAGGCAATAATTCTATCCAATTCTATAATATAACTTTTAAAATATTTTAAACTTTGTTATTATTTCAAACAAGCGTGTGTGAACGTATATAGTATACAAGTCACATGATTAATAACTTTGACAGACGATTTTCAATCTATTTTTCTGCCCAGATTAATAAAATTGATACACTTATTATATTATATAAAATAATTATAAAAAAATTGGAAGAATCATTTAGAAAATATAGAACTAGATATAATTTTCACCATCACAAAGTTTATTTTAAAATATACTATATTAATTTCGACTATTTAAATATGATTACAAATTTAAATACTCTATTTATTAACTTATCAGTTTTAAACTATTAAAATCAAATTTTTAAATATACTTTTAATTATTTATAGCTGTGTTATTTAATATGGCCAGCTTTTACAACCATATGAAGCAATATTTTAAACTTTACTTAACTACTTTTTAAAAAATTCGCTATAATTTTGTATACCACATATTTTCTTTAGCTTTAAATTGTACTTTAAAAATATAATCGATAAACTATAATTAATGTATTAAAATAACATATTCTAAATT
>JAQFVV010003243.1:0-12837 GCA_028023455.1 Epiperipatus broadwayi | reverse complement strand
AAAAATTAATAAAATTTAAAAAAATAGTTTATAATTAAAATAATAGTTAATACCATTAATGGATGTTTAAAAAAAATCATAAAATTAAATTCAAACTAATAAAAAATTGATTTTACACTTAAATGAACAATAAAAAAAAATTTACTTGTAATGGTTGGAAGAAAAGTCGTAGATGTATTGGCTGAAGATGTAGTTAATGGAGAATTTGCTGTAATTGCTTTAAAAAAAATCATAATTACTTCATAGAAAATTATTTTAATATTATGAATATAAAACTAATAATTTGGAAGCCAATATATCTTCTTTATAATGCCCAAATTCAATTCTATTACAGCTGTAACTCACTATAAAACATAATCTACATACCTAAAAAAAAAAAAATGAATATGGGATGAAATTAGCATTCATCAATCTGAACCTGAAGTAGTAAAATAATGTGATTCCTAAGTTTGACTTGGAAATGGCAAAAGTCATAGATAAATGCTTTGACAATTATTAAGAAATTATATGCACAAAGTACTTCCATTTTTCAAAAAATAAGATTCAGTCTTACAAAACAAACTTATTTATTTCATGCTTTAAAATCCTTATTCAGACTATAAATCAAACCACATTATATAAAAATGTAACTTAAAAAATTTTACGAATAAATTTTTAAGAAAAAAAATGTCACTAAGGAAATAAAACAATCTGCAATTTATTAAAGTGGTGCTTTTTAAAAAAAAAAAATCCGGTTCTAGTAAACTATTAACTGTGCAGCCTTAGGTGGCGCTGGTTTCTAGTTAAAAACAGAGCGTTATAACATTACCGAGCCACTAGATGAATAAATTACACTAGAACCAAAAATCCTACAAAACCAGCAAAAATTCACTATTTTTACTTCTATGGAGTATTTAAGAATTGAAATGATACACATGTGCATTTACCTTCATTTACTTTAGATTGTTTCTGTGTCTTAATTTATATTTCAGAAAATAAAAAAAATTATATTTCATAATATATATCCATTGTAAAATAAAGATCTTTCCAAGTTTAACCAGTTTTTCAAATGCATATATCTACCACTTATCATTCCAGCAATCATATCCCACTCTATGTCTTTTAAAAATTTCTTAAACTGAATCGTTTAGCAAAAATGTCCAGCACAGTTTTATTTCACTCATTTTTCCATCAAATGTCAGTGATACATTTTTTGTACTTTCACTGTTATATTTCACTTTCAATCTCTCCTTATTAATTCCAACATGCAAGGAGGAACCAAAAAAGTAATTAAAGTATACCATTTATTAAAGAAAAAAATTTACATTAACCAATGATATAATCACCACCATTATTTACACCTCTGCCAATGATAAACTAAATTTAGCAATTCTATTTCCGAAGTAAGATTTCCTTGGAGACAAAGAATGACTTCAAGCCTCTTTTCAGATTTTAGTTTTATTTCTTATGCCATATTCTAAAGACTGGAATGTGGTAATCGGGAGGGTGGAACATCCACAGAATACACAGGATGAGACAGAACTTTCCATCCTAGCTGCATAATTTTTTGAGTCAACTTTTCAGAATGTGGAATTATTATAATATTATGCCTTTTATATTGATGAGAGCTACATGTTTGGCTATTAATGCTTGAGGTAATCTTTCAAATTATTAATTGTGTTTACAATCTGACTTGGTTCTATGAGCTTATAGATTTCCCCTGATAATCCTAGACAACAACAGAACTTTTTTGGGCTGAAGTTCATCTTTAAGGATTGGAATTGAGGTTTGTTTAGGAAAAAACCATTAGTCTTTACATTTAACATTCTTACACAATATCCATTTCTCATTACCAGTTATGACTCATTCCTAAAGAACTTGTTTTTGTTAAGAATATAGTCCAAATTATTCATTGTTGTTCTTTTGTTGTTATCCAATAGTTCATGAAGAAACAATATACCCTCTCCTAAATATCTTTCTAATCTATAAATATTCTTGGACAGTTGACTATGAAGTATTAAGATTATCAGATAATTCCTGTACGGTTTGTTATGGGTCGATTCAAGTGGACTTAAGACCATCACTGTCTACAATTGAGATCCTCCAAATTAAGAACAATTAGAATTTCCAAATTCGAAATCGCTTAAATCATCAATGACATTTATGGAACAAAAGCAACAAACAATATCTCAAATCGTTCTCTTCCATTCTCATGCCAACCATTTTAAACAAATAATAATGAAAATAATTTTGAAAAAGAATATCCTTAAATATTTAATAAAGATAAAACTTGCTAAATTATATTGTAATAATCCATTAGAAATTACACTTCACAAATAATTGATCCGGTTCCCCTTATACATCTATATTTCATTGTGTGGTTAGCTCTTCTATTAAGTGTTCAAATTTCAGGTATATCATTTAAGTATTTGTAGAGCATATTTATTAAAAACCCTTTTTCAAACATTCCTTTAAAGATTATATTCAATTACTTCCACTAAAAGCATTCAACTCAAATTTAATTCTATGCTTAACTTCATCCACTATATTTCCACTTTCTAAAAATAAAATATTTGTTAACTAAGTAACCCAAGAATCACATTTAAAAAAAATATCCAAGGGCCACGAGAGTCCTACTGTTAATTAAGTTTAGCAAACATTTCAAAAAATATCACAAAAAAGAAGTTGTAATATTAATAAAAGTTTTTATTGAAATGAACAAGATTTTATAATATATTTTTTTAGCAAGAGCCTTATGATAATTCAGCTTCATTTCCTAAATTATATAAATTTCGATGTTTGTACTTGTCAATCATAGTAAATTTGTTACAAGCAGATTAGTAAGATATGAAAATAAATCACAATTTATATTTGATCAACATTAATATAATCACAATAACTGAACAGAATAACACAATCATGTGCACAGCCATGAATTCCCAAAGCATGCGCCTTGGATCAAAACAGTTCAAAGCCACTTTTTTGACACAAAAATTATGAGTGTACTGATATAAAACATAAGCATCATGATTATAGAGTAATGAGGGAATTAAGATATCTAATTGCACTCTATTCAAATTGTGCAGGCCGTATTTTGGACAGCTTTTTTCTAAAGTATTGCTTTTCTCCTTTTTTAAAACCCTTGAACATTACTTGGTCAAAAAGAACATCATTTAAGTGCCCAATGAGCATATGATCATATCTGTTTCTCTAGTTCTGCAAAATGTTTTGATTTTAAATTTAGTAACCCCATATATAAACTTTGCTGGGATTTCTTACTCAAATGTAGAATAGTGTGCTACATTTACTACGTCTTATAGATCCTTGAATATCATTACCATGTATTTCACATTATTTCTTTTTTCATCTTTCAATAATTCTAAGTTTTATTAGATCTTAATTTTGAGTCCATTTAGTTATTAATTTATTCATTATCTAGTTTTCTTAGCCAGTTGTATATTTTTCTGGGATTAAAAGCATGCATAATTATATACAAACTGCCATTTAATGCTATACTTATTTTACAAACAGCGACCAAATTCTTTATAAATGAAACATAATATCAAATTTTCTTTTAAAAAGATTATTCATTGAATGAAGAACATTCCTATTATTAACTAGATATTACAGAAAGTCTTAAAATATATCCATTTAATAAATTATCATTATAACAATCAATTACTCAAAAAAAACAACAACCAAGAATTCATCTATCAATGATCCTAGTTAGAATAGATCTGCAATCTATATATGCTTTAAGCTAATATTTTATTGGAAATTATATCGCCTCATTTTCTTCTGTCTAGTTTTTTATTTTCAGCCGATCATAAACTATCTTGAGTATATTATAAAACACTAGCTACAATAGTTATCATTTATTAATCAAGTTAAAGTAAATACCTTTAGGTATCTTTAAATTTGTTTCCAGATGATATTTCATTCAGGAATAAATCATTATTTATCCTCAAAAACCAATCATTTCAGAATATTCATTTCATATATTGCAATTGTTACAGAGTAAAATAAACTTTTGTTTTATCTGCTCAGCATTATGCATAGTCAATGTGATGAGTTTATTGGGTTTTGATTCTATCTTTGAAATTAAATTTTCATCTACTTGTGATAAATTACTTTATTAACAAATATAAAGTTAATTTTTATATGATCTCTGGTAATTTTTTTTTTTAAATTAGTAAAAATAATGAAAAACAACGCAAATCAAAATATTTTAAATAAATACTTTCAACTGCAATGATCTTTTATGTTTAGATTTCAAAAATTATTTTTAGTTTTTTCTAAATCACTTCTATCAGGGACTTCAATATTAAAAACGTAAAGCCTAATCCATGTAGACGAAAAATAATATAGAACTAAAATGAATAATGAGTATGATTAAATGGGTAACGGTTTACTATAGTGGCTTCAAAAAAGCCACTATATATATTTGCCCTCTATTGTTTAAAATTTAAACTAAATTATTTGAAAATCTTACATATATGCTACTATATTACAAATAAATTAAAATTTAATCAAATGTAAAAGATAATAAAAAAAAACATTAACCTTTTTAACGAATTTGAATGTTGGATTAATTACATGACATTAATTAAAAGAATTACTTTTAATTTTTTTGAAAGTTAAGAATTTAAACTGTCTACAACTTAAGAATTTAAAATAAAAAAGTATATGCTACTATATTACAATTACATTAAAATTTAATCAATGTAAATTACGTATATACTACAATATTACAATTACATGAAAATTTATTCAAATGTAAAAGATAATAAATTTTTTTTTACCTTTTTAAACATAATTATGTCCTATACACACTAGGAAGTTGGAGAAAAAAGCGGTATTGCTGTATCTACTCCAGAGGGCAAATTCTTGCAGGTACGATAAAAACAAAGCTCTGCTGGTGCCAGATTGGAATTTCAGCTTATGCTTTGCTCTCATCCACATGTTTTCAATATTCTGTGTGTGTATGTCTTGGTCTTCGGGATGCACGAAGTTGTCCTGATGGACAACAACCGAATGCATATACACACCATTGTTGAGACTGCTGATGTTATTGTACACAGCCCAGCCTTCTAAAATGATGTGCGTACCTGGTAAAATGAACCACTGTATCAGGCCCTCCAGTGTATCAGCTATCCTGTCTACAACTTCTGTCAAGAAGCACTTTCTTGATGCTCTCTCTATACCACCAAAGACCCAATGACCTCTCCGTATAGTCCCCTGTGATATTTTCGGTGGAAATAATAGGTTTCATCAATTTCGATGATTAATGCATTGTCATCAAATCCATCAACAACTGTCAGATTTGTGTCAAAATAATTGGCACATTCCTTCTGGCAAAAATTAGCCCAGTCAATGATAATTTTTTGCTGATGCTGGTCTCATGCACAATGTGCTGTTGGGGCAAATTATGCACCCAAAAATACACTATGCTTATAATTGTTCCCAGAGGCAGATGACTTTGGGAAAAGAAAGACCCCTTTCTGATTGGGCTGCGATCGTGATATATTCTGCATTGCTATCTACACACATCTAAGCCTATCTAAGCCTATAGAATACATCACCAGTGCACACCGAACACTGCACTGTTGGCATAAGGTGTAGTTCTTCAGAAGGAGTCTTTGTGAAAGCCATTTGATGACCAGTTCCGTAATTTGTAGGGCATCCCATAACTGATGCAGATTCCATTCTTCTGCCAGAATAGCAGCAACACTCAAAATTTCACCATCAGGTACTAAGCATGTAGCAGACATTTTTTCCAACTAAAACTGTACACGTGTGCATGTAATTCATGCTGTTGAACACAACATGTGCTATAATTTAGATAGTTTAACATGTGCTATAAATTGTAGATAGTTTAAATTCTTAACTTTCAAAGAAATTAAAAGTAATTCTTTTAATTAATGTCATGTAATTAATCCAACATTCAAACTCTTTAAAAAGGTTAATGTTTTTTTTTATTATCTTTTACATTTGATTAAATTTTAATTTATTTGTAATATAGTAACATATATGTAAGATTTTCAAACAATTTAGTTTAAATTTTAAATAATAGAGGGCAAATATATATATATAGCAGCTTCTTTGAAGCCGCTATAATAAATCTTTACCATTAAACGGATGTGGGATCAAGACGCAGAAGCACAGCATAAAAAGACTGCAAATATAAAATGGTTTGATTTAATCATATATATAATGAAAAATATACATAAAACATTATGTTATAATCCAAAAATTATCTAAGTATAAAAGTGAAAACCAATATTCAATATCTGGAATTTATAAATGTACAACGTCAGAATTTAATCTTTACATTACAGAGTGATAAATTAAGACTTCAAATAACATTCAGGCAATTCCCTATTTACATAAAATGGACTTAAGTAAATCTGCATTTATGTTAGAAAAAAAGAAAATCTGCCATAAATATACAGAAACTGTAAAGTAATATGAATGTTTCATACTATATAGGGGCATAAATATTCATTGTCAACAAACTATATTTCATTCAAAACTTTGATAATTTGACTGATATGAAAAATGAGAGTGGGATAATTTTCATTCATTAGAAAAATTAAAGTAACTATTCATCTTAACGATAAAAAGTTTTATTCTAGTATGCTGAACAGCTTTCGCTATCTAATCTTAGAAATCATACTCAAAGTAATGACTAGATGATGAGAGAATTGTGGATAAAAGATAGGATATAAATTGCATACAAATAAATTATATAGCCCACTTTTTAGAGAGGAGGAAACAGGATTCCTTTTTATTTATTGAGTTAGCTTTGTTGGCAATACATCAAGCCTCCTTTATCTTGTGCTTAGAATCATTCTTTCTTATACATACAGTGCTAGCTGATGTAAGCGGGTGGCTGAGTTTATTTAATAAGAATTTGTGGACTGGATTGTTTAGCCCTTCTATAGAGCAATTGACATTGGGATCTTGTTGCAAGGCTGGAGGATTCTCCAAAGTAAACAGCACTGCAATTAGTTTGGTTGTAAAAATCTAAATGGTAGGATGGGTTGCTCAGTGGGGAATTTATTTTCAGAGAACCCCATGCCAGCCTCACAACAAGATTGTCCCAATACCTCTATAGAAAGATTAAAAACAATTCAGACAACAAATACATATTTCTGGAGCATGAAAATAAACTCAACCACACATTCGAGCTTACATCAGCTAGCATTTTATGTAAAGAAAAGAATGATCCTAAAAGCAAGATCTAAAGACGGCTTGGCATATTGCCAACAATGCTAACTCAATAATAAAAAGGAATCCTTTTTTCCTCTCTCTAAAAAGTGGGCTATATAATTTATTTGTATGCAGTTTACATACCTTTACCCACAATCCTCTCATCCATTAATCATTGCTATGAATATGACATCAGGATTAAGATATCAAGAGCTGCTCAGTAAATTATAATAAAACTCTTACCATTAAGCTTTTCTTATGCTGCAATTCTGAGCGCTTATATCAATTACAATTGTATAGGAAAAGTAAAACAATGTAATATAGAATTCAGCTTAACAATACAATATATATATATATATCTTTATTAATCATTAAGATTTACCAGGCATCTATTATTTTAAATATTATTAAAAGCATGATACTTCAAATAATATATGCTTTATAAACACATTTTCAATATGGTAATGCTCTGTGTGGATGATAATTCAAAAAAGATATTTTAATGCAATAAAGATTTATATTTTTTATCCAATTTTCATATAAACTGAATTATGCAATAATACTTATGTAAATTAGGAACTGCCTGCATTTGTAACAACAGTTTCAATTATCCTAATGCATTTAATATAAAAAGGTTAAGTGAGAATAAGATAAATTTAAATATTAATTATAAAGTTATTATGAAAGATGTTAGTATTCGTAACACTTATCAGCAAATTATTACTTTAAAAATTCTTTCTCATGCATTTAAACACAACTCACTTATAGGTTGGGTACTTGTATGATTAGCTATAAAAGAAAAAAAAAAAGTTTTCTTTTATCAAGAAAGTATTACAAATATATTTATATGATCATATTTAACAATTTAGGTTACACAGGAAATGTATATTAAATTATATTAAAATTTATACCAATGTAATCACTAAATCAAAGAATTGAAAATCTGATTTTTAACTCAGTTCTGAATTTACTTATCAAAATTATATATCATAGAAAATTCAAATAGATCACTTTTAATATTAAGATAAATTCTAAATACCCAAACTTCCAATTAATACTTTTGACTCGTAAATTTCTAAAAAAAAATTAGATATAAAATATAATAGAAATACTGGATATATCACCATCATTAACAGTCGCTACTAAACAATTCCAAAAACAAAAAGATACAGAATAAAAACAAAAAAAAGATTGGAATCGGAACTGCTATCTTTGTAATTAAATGAAAGATGGAAAGCACAAACATCACAGTTAATGCAGAGATAACGTAAGCATATGACAATTGAACCTTGTAAATTATCTACACGACCGAAGACAATAAGATAAAAGGAAATGGGGGAGAAATAATAATGATTGTAATTATTACTTTAGTATTTTGTAAATGTTTTCTCAATTTTTTAATTACATATACCGATGGAAAAAATATCAGTACTATCCTTTAATTGCTTATATATGTGAGACCTATGGGGTGAATCTGATTAAGTAGGGAATAATTTCTTTATAAAAATTTAAATATATAATACCTGCATAGGCCTTGATTAAGCCTATATATGATTTATTTATAAACACATACCATTACCACTTAAACTATAAATTGAGAACTTGTAATTCAATGTAGAAGGATCAAATGTCGTAATAATATATAACATTAAAGTAAGACTTGCAATGGTCACTCCTATTTCACTTATTTGATCAATTTCAACCCTGAAAAAATGCATTAATATTCTTCTTTCTGAAAGAACTGAAATAGCATCTATTTTACATAAAAACAATATGTAGATTAAATTGGAACTCTTATCTGAAATTACTTACATGCTTTTATTTTTATGCATAACTTTGTTGCCATAATCCCTAAAATCATTTACCTTACAAACACCAAATCTTGTAATATTGGCTTACTTTTTTCATACGATGACAGTACTTTCATTTTATATATATTGAAAATTAATATTCTTTTATATTATTAGGTCGAGATGATAATAAGTTAATCCAGATTCTATCATCAAATGATTGAAATTATGCTTAGTATAAATCCTATCTTTAATAATAATATATCCAAATGTTTGTTTCTCCTTTTGAATTATAGGCAGATAAAAATGTCTTAAAGCCACATTTGAAACGGTTACACCTGTTTCACCTATTATCTTTGATAATAGTATATATTTGTTGTACTCAGATGGCGTGTATTTCTTAAATTTTAAAAACTTTGCTTAAAATATTGCGAGTATGTGCGTATATAATCGTCCTTACTAATTATAAATATTTATATACGAGCATATTCCATTAGATTTGTTAAAACTGAAATAAACATAACTGTATAATTAATTTATCTATATAGCAGCATAATAAGTTAAATTTATAATATTATTTATTTTTCAATATTCTTTCTCAATAATTATTTAAGTCAGTATTCATTTTGACTAATTCCAAGTTTTCAATTCTTTTGTTTGCTTAAAATTACAAGCAGAAAGTTTTATCAGTTTTAACACTTCGTTCTAAAAATAAATCTTTAGCCAAAATTTGACCTATTTAAAAATTATAACCAAGACCAATTATAATATTCAGTCAGGCATAAATCTATACAAAATCTATACAAATTGCCTGTGACCATTCTCTTAAAAATATATATCTTTTAAAACTGACGTCAATTAAAACAATAGAGCCTTTCCATGTCCAGATTTAGATATACTTAATATTTTACTAACTGGATATTTGGTTAAAGGCTAGTTTGAACTAGTCATCTTGTGATGTGGCATGACTCAAAGTAGGAGGTTACTTCTGTCAAAAATACAGCATAAAAAGGGGCCCAAAATAGCCACCAACTCTCTAACCTAACCTCTTCCATCATATATAATCATCCGTGTTAATTTTTTTTGTTGCTGAGAAATTTGTGCTTGCTGCCAAATTTTATTTCCGAAGACCCGAGTTAACTAAGAAAACTGTTCCTGCCGTTTAGACTGCTAAATCTAAAAAAAAACCATCATCCAAGCTGCTATAAAATGACCGTTGGCTAGAAGACACAGAGACAGCCGTTTGCTCTTCCACGAGCGGCTACCGATGAAAGAAGACCTCCACCATGCCCATCACAAGAGAAAGAACCTGTATCTGAGAAACCAGATAGTTCCTGATCAGAGAAATGGAGAAAGCTGCCACAGAGATAAATTCACGAAGTTACATCCCGACTAAAACCTAAGAGAAGCCCAGCCTGACTGAATATAAAGAGAAGCGCAATGAACAAGGCCTTAAAGACTTTCCGGTAAATCCTTTCTACAAAATATTACATTTCCTAACTAAAACGTATACTAAATGAAAGCTAGCTAAATAAATCACATAATTTATAATATTTCTAAATGTTCCACTAAAATGTTTATCGTAAAATGGTTTAAATCTTAGAACACCCTCAATTCTTGCTTGATCATTAATAACTTTAAGTAGCCGTTGATCATTAATAATTTAAATAATAACACACATCTAGTTTCTATAAAACCATACTATAAATTTTTATGTCTAAATTATTATCTTATCGATCATTTTATGCAATCCTTATATTTTAAGTTCATGTTTATTGATTTATGCTGTGTTTTTATCAGAACGGAGTCTGGTGTGTTAATAAATTATTGGTGGGAGGGGAGTGAGCAATTACTTTTATTATATCAATATTGCGATATAAAGAATATAGCTAAGACTCTTTTCTGAATTATATTTGTGCTAGAGTGAATCGAACCAGTTATTTAAAATCTTTTGATAAACTTATTTTAAAATGTATATTTGCGTATATTATTTAAAACGCATCTGTTCTCAAGTTAATTGAAAATGAAAATGTTTTGTTAGAGTTATTTAAAAGGTATATTTGCGTATATTATTTAAAACGCATCTTTTTCTCCAGTTAATTGAAAATGAAAATGTTTTGCTAAAGTTATTTAAAAGGTATATTTAGCGTCTATTATTTAAAACGCATCTTTTCTAAAGTTATATAAAATGAAAAGGTTGCTAAAGTTAGTTAAAACGTATATATTGCGTAGGCTATTTAAAACGCAGATTTTGCCCAAGTTATTTAAGAATTGTATTTGCGTAAATGATTTAAAATATGTATTTTGCCAGTTATCTGAAAAAGTATATTTCACGCAAGCTATTTAAAATATAGATTTGCATTCGTTAGTTAAAACCCATTTTTCATTATTAGTAAGGTCTATTTTGACGAATTATTTAAGATGTGTAATTTATTTAAACATCAAAATTTGCGTGAGCTATTTTATAACTCACATTTTATTATTTAACAATCCGTTTGATATTAGATCTAGTTATACTATATAACTAATGTCCCCAGTTCTATAAGTAGCTATGCAGAAAACCCTTAAATCAGATTCTCATTATCGCCATCATTTTATCATTTAATAATCTCATTTATGAACTGACCGGTGGTAGTAGCACTGAAGAAGCTAAGATTTTGGCGTAATTAAATTTATTAAATATTAATTTAGCGTTGCGAATGTATTGCTAATTTGCATAAAAATGCATATCTACTTGCTATGTCTATAATGGCCCATCTCAAGATTGTTCCACGTCCAGGCACGCCTCGAAAGTTTAGGCCCCTGCGA
This sequence comes from Epiperipatus broadwayi, assembly GCA_028023455.1. NCBI lineage: Eukaryota > Metazoa > Onychophora > Udeonychophora > Euonychophora > Peripatidae > Epiperipatus > Epiperipatus broadwayi. Next base: position 1,048 of record JAQFVV010003243.1, on the reverse strand, counting down.
CAGTTCTTCGTATTTTGTCAAGTCACGCCTCGCAAGTTTAGGCAAATGTGACATTTATTCTTGTATAACGAAACCAAAGCGTTTCCAAAGGGCTCATAAGCCAATCTTCTGTTCTTAATAAAAAGGCCTCTTCCATTGTAGCAAGCAGATCGGTTAGGGAACCGTTTACTAGGTAATAAACCCCATTAAGAATGCATTCGAGCCGCACTTATCTGATAGTATAGTTTCTAACGCACTAGAATCTGACGTTCCCCTGCCACCACATCTCAGTTCAGTTTCCCTAGAAAGTGACTTCGGCTTTGATCCGACCTAGAATCTGAGTTAATGCGTTTATCTGTATAACAATATTATATCACGCAAATATCTATAATATGATTTAATATATTTAATATAATCTTAAACTTAGTCATTATAATATTTTAAACTTAGCAACAATGATATAATCTTCAACGTATTAGTAATATCTAGCATTTATCCATCAACTTGATTACTCTAGCTAACTATAACCGATTTCAAACATATAAAACATGGCATGAATTACAACATGAAAGGTGACATAAGCTTACTAAGAGTCTATTGCTTTGTAATATCATTTTATACCCTGAGAAAACATACTCAATGCTTTGTAATAATATTGTTTTATAACTCTGAGCATGCATTCATTGCTTTGTATTATTATTTATAACCCTGAGAATCCACTCACCTGCGTGTGAGCTAGCTGTACACAACCTACTATGCTTGAGTATTTATTGTTATATTAAATTTATGAAATATAGATTTGTCTCAGTCTCATTACTTGCTCATTATCTTATGAATCACTAGTTAAGGTATATAATAGAATATGTAATAAGGGGGGAATGTCTCATGTTTTACTGCTTTGCTATTGCTGGAACGCGATCAAAGAGATATCGAGTGTAACCTCAGGCATGTCATTCGCAATGGGTTGACTTGGAAGCACGAGTGAGAGGGTTGAGGTATGATCAGACGTAGGATATTACTATCCCGACTTGGTCAGCTTTTGGTTCTCTGGCTTGGACTCTCAGTCTGT
>JAQFVV010003242.1:0-12843 GCA_028023455.1 Epiperipatus broadwayi | reverse complement strand
CACTAGGTAGGAGTTCAGGTGCTACCTTGCTGTCCCTCATTGATGCTTGTTTTGCCATTTGGCAGAACCCCACAGTCTCTCATTATTTTGGGTGTGCACTCCTGTGTCTGGGTTCACGAAATTACACATATGGTCGACTTGGAAATGGCCGTAACTAGCTTCATATAATTCATCAGTTTTGTATGACTTCCAACAGTCTGAATATATCATAGACCCCTCTTCAACATTATATTTGATGGCTTCCATGAGAGTTGCTGCTGTCCTGTCTTTGATAATAAAACATTTGTCTGTTTCCCTACATAAGTCACTAAAAAGCCACTGCTCAAGGAGTATTTGGCCTGCTGGATTCTGATTCTTTCTTCTGGAAAATAAACCCTCATCAATTTCCATGATTTTGTTAATCCCTCCAAGTTTAACATAGCATTGGTACAAACTTCTCTCATACAGTTATTCCAGTCAATGACTGTTTTACCTGCTAATCCAAGCTCGGGTTCTCCCCATTCTACAGAAGTTAATTTCCGAGACCAACTGTATATAAATCAGATTATAGTTAGAGTAGGAATTCTTGAACCTTCCAACCGCCTCTTTGTGAATACCAATTTTGGTGTTTCAACCTCAGATGTTACAATGCCATTGCTTGTCCAAGTTGTGTACATACAAGCTCATGTTATGTCCATTCGGACACACTTTCACTGATGGCAGGATACCTTGTTGTTGAAAGTAGAGCACTGTATCTATTTCTGTATTTGGTAATTTCCAAATATTCATCATTTTTAATGATACAAATTATTGAATACGCAATTAAAATTACAATGCAAAAAAAAAAAGCTTTTGCCAGAAAAAAATCTAGACAATAAATGAAAATGTCAAAGTATTGTAAAAATAAAAAAATTCCATTGATAAGTGAAAACACATTTTGTCATGTATCGCAGGGATTATTTTCATCGTGACATTACACATTTATTATAGACATGATAAGGCCTCCCCTATCTGCCCTATGTTGCAGCTCTAATACCAAAGTACCAAATTTACTTATAAACCTATCTAGCTTTGAGCATTATTACACTTATTATTTAAGTAATAGTTTGTTGGACTGCAATTTGAATGTTATAATTGCAGTTTGAATGCTATAATTGACTATTTGTTAGGCTGCATTCAGAATAGATATTTCTTCCTTGTACTTATAATTTCAGTCTCGGTGGTCAAGTTGTAATCTTTAATGTCTATATAAATACATAGGACCATAAATAAAGGTGGGATTCCATTTTTATTCTTAAAAAGAGGTTGTCTTAACAACAAATTGAGATTGTTGATTGTTATTGGCATTGAAATTGTCTAAGTATTGCCTGGTTTCTATGAATTTACTTATAAACCTATCTAGCTTTGAGCATTATTACATTTATTATTTACGTAATAGTTTATTGGACTGCAATTTGAAAGTTATAATTGCAGTTTGAATGCTACAATTGACTATTTGTTAAGTCTGCATTCAGAATAGATTATGGAGATTTATTTAAACATGCAAAACTCCCTATCAGTGCAAGCCAGAGTAATCAATGGATGCCAGAAGGCTTGTGCATAAAATCCCTATCTAATGCCTACTCATCCAATATATATATATATCATATTAATTTAATAAAAGAAAAAAAGAAAAGTATGATTAAACACAAGATATAAAAATAGATCACTGCTTATAAAAACAACAACACACATTTTCATTAAATTGCAGAATTGTACGATCAAGACTTAAGCAAAAAAATTTCACTGAGGATCAAACTCTTGATTTGATATGTATTTTTTGAAACAGTCAAATTTGAATGAATATTTTGCAGATATTTTTGAAATATCAGTCATTGATAGCATGCCAATATATTTATTTCATTTTCAAACTTAGATAATCAATGAGATGGAGTTATTTTCTTTAACAAAGCTAATTGCATTTTCTAAGCAGTTAAAAATTATTGCAATTCGTAATGGTTATATCCACATTTGTTTGATATACTCTTCTGACAGCATTCTCAGTTTTTAATTTGTTAATTGCTGTTTTATCCATTTCTGTCAGCACTTTATTTATTAATAGCAAGAAATGTGATTCCAGAAGCTCTTTAGCATCATTTTTTTCTATTTCATGAAATCCCCCACTTTTTCCAAGAGTATAAATTTCAATATTCATACGAAAATCATCAATGGATTCATGAGAATGGACAGCAGTAGAATATAAAATTTTCCATCACTCATCCATTGAACATGATGTGACAAGTTCTAAAGATTGACAAACAAATTTAACGTAATATAAAATGTCAAAATCCTTCCAGTACATTATTTTCATTTCTCACATTTGTCTCTTTTATTAGCTTTTCAAACATAAGATGTAAATAATGAGTTTTTAAACAATGAGTTGAATGAGAGATGTACTATGAGATAGTAAAAATACAACTTTAACATTGTTACCTAATCAATCAAAATCCCAATATGAATTTATATAAAATTAGCATGGCCTTAAAATATATATTTTGTTGTGATAGTATTTTTTCACTTTCGGTGCAAAATAATCTTTAAACCGGTCACTAAAAATGTATTTCATAAACAAGATTCTTTTTTTTTTCATTAATTTCTAAATAACTCATAATTATAATTTTGACATATTTTCAAAAATCTAAGAGTCTCACTTCTGTAAACCAAGAAAGGCTTTAATTTTTTATCACCCTAAGCATTTCCAGTAATACATAATGTTACACAGTCTTCAGATGCATTAAATCCAGAATCCATTTTATTTTTTGTTAAATGTACACATGGAATAGCAATCATTTATAATAAAGTCCTGTCTTAACATTAAAAATTTGTTTGGAAATACAGCCTCCATCTTCTATTAAAACTTTTAATATGCAAGAAAAGTTTTGATGATATCAATGTCAGTATTTGCAATTTCTCTTTGAATTTTGATATTTTTAAATCTGTAATATTTGAAAATAGTAAAACTAATTCTTGGTTGCACAACATCTTTTATTTCTACATTATTTTGAAGCTTCTTATGCATCTCTTCAGAGACAATGCTTTTACCTGGATAAGAAACACACTGACAGAAATGTATAATCAAAACAAGAAGTCTTCTAACTAGATGAATACCCTTTGTTCCATAGTTTTCACATTATTTCCAAGCTTCTAAACTAATTTCATGCAGCTTCAGTGCTTTTTCCTGGACAAGAGCTAAACTAAACTGAAAGACATATGTAACGAGCAGAGATCTTCTATCCAGATAAATAATCTTCATTCCATTCGTTGTATAACACAATCTCTTTAATGGCAAAAATTGTTATAGTTCTTGCTTTCAACTTCTTACTGTTGTTTGCATATAGTGGAATGAGATAATCTTAAATAAGCAATATCTACATTTCACTCACTTTTTTTTTCTTTTAATAATTTCTAATTTAAGTTTAAGCTGTATTGGCAGCATTTTTAGATATTGAAGGTATAGTACAATAAAAATTAGCACAATGTCTAAATATACAAAAGTGTAAGATAAGTTATCATCTGTATAAATTACTAAAAATACTGTAACTCTATAGTTACATTAACATGTAGATATATGGTTATGGTACAGTAACAATTTTTAATCATTTATGTTTTAAGCTTTTGTTTAATGAAATAATTTATTTTGTAATCTCCCAGATACTGAAGCTTCTAATTCATGAAGCAAAGAGAATTTATCACATTATACATATGTTCAATTGTGCAAAAACACAAAGAATGCAGAAGTGAAGATGGGAATTCCCTATCTATATTATTATGCTGACCAATCCTGTAAACAACAAAAATAATTATATATGTAATATTGAAAATATTTAGGAATAATTCTGAAATAATAATCTTCATATGCACATATTATAAAAAAACTTTTTAAATTAGATTTTTAAAGTCCTATTAAAAAACTTGTAAACAATGCCCTCTCATATTAATTTACCAAACAGATAAAAATGAAATGTTTTCATCCAGTAGCAATGATATTATATGGGAAGCAGTAGATTGGTATGAAAAAGCATTGTTTGTAAGTCTATTAAAATGTGTATACTTGGAAAATAAATTATAGTATACATATAGGAAAATTATTATTTCAAAAATATTATATGATCTCATTGTTACATATTTAATAGCTGTTGTTCATTGCAGGACTGCTAAAATTAATAAAATTTATATTTGCACTAGGTTTTAAAAGAATAAACTCATAAGAAAAAAACTTTGCTAAACCTACTGCTACTAGGTTTCACTCCTATAAAAGGTCAATGACTGGTCTGCTGCATATATAAGCTCTTGGGGATGGGATAAATATAATTCATTTTCATCTGGTTAGGAGATTAATATAAGAGGGCATTGTTTGCAAATTTATTAAAATGACTTCTAGAAATTATATTTGTAAAGGATTCTTATAATATAAACATACAAAGAATATTATTTTTAGCATGTAATATATATATACATATATTGTGTCCATGTACTTAATACAGTCATTTTAAGTAGTTTGAAATATAGCCAGTTTCTAAAAAAAATTTAAATTTTTAATGGTTTATAATGTTATAGTGATTTTATAAGTAGGATAGGTTTAAATTCACTAAATAGGAGATTTACAAAGATATTTTAACTATTTTAAAGTTGTTTTCATGCAGTTTAAATAGTAGAAACAAAATATCATTTAAAAGATAAAATAAATTTTATATTTAATTGATATAATATAAAGCATTAGCTAAATGTCAGTAATAAATATTATATAATGTATTTAATGTGCTTAAAATAATTATTTGTTTCAGCCATTATTTAAAATAATAATTTAATATTATTCTAGAATGTTTTGAAAGTGTCACATGTCTTAAAAGTGTTTGTGTTAGTCTGTGAGCTTTTATGTTTCTAGACAGAAATACTGATTTCTAGTTGTGTTAATAAAATTAGAAACATTTAAATGTTGCAAAAGTTAGGTTTCAAAATAATATTTTTTAAAAATAATAAACATTATAGGTTTCGAAATAATATTTTTAAAAAATAATAATTAAAGTTGTTGTGTTGTTTCAACATATTTTGCTTAAAAATTAATATTTCATATTATTTGAAGATGCTTTAAATTGTTTTAATAAAGGTACTTAATATTTAGAAATGTAAATAATTTTAATATAATATTTAATAAATAATGAGTCATAGTTTTAAAACTTATTTTTTATAGACAAGCATTCATTCTAAATATATTAAAATTATTAAATTCCAAGTCTTTACATATCTCCAAATCTCCTCCAGACCTATGGTTTATCTTCCCATGGTATTTGATACACATCAGCAAATTTTACTTTGAAGCAAGCTTAATCAGGAACTATAATAATTTTATGGAAACTGATAGTAATCACCCGAGTGTTGGTAAAATGTATATCAAATATCACGGAAAGATAAACCATAGGTCCGGAGATTTGAAGATATGCAAGGTCTTTGAATTTAATAGGTTTAATATATTTAGAATGAATGAACATTTATTTCTAATAACTTTATTTAACTCTAATAAACATAATTCTTCAAGAAAGTTTAAGCTAGTAAGTATAGAAATGATATTTGTTAGGAATTATTCAAATAGTTTTATAAATTGCAAAATAAGAAAAAGAAAAGATAAATTAATATTTTGCACCTGAATTAAAATCTGGATGAAATAATATTTTTTGAAGTGTAATTATAACTTATTATTTTATGAATGAGAATGGAATGCCTTATTTCTTGTTTATCTTAAAAGATTAATTTAAATGAATTTTTTATTTTTTTTTATTTTAAGTAACACATTTAAATGAATTTTATATCTGCAAGTGATACATTGCAAAAATGGAAAGAAAATAACAAACCTGATGAATGAATTTTACATTTTAAAATGACTTTCTTTATTTAAAATAAAGTGGACTATAATGTGATTTCTTCTTAAAGATTAGCATTATATTACTTTATTAATGCTTGAATGGAAAAGCTTTAAATTTTACCTAAAAAAGATTGATTGAAATGTGTGTATTTAGAAGAAAATCTTGTTCCTCTATTTGTATATAGTGCCATTGGCACTTTTACATCTGGTTGGCTCCCCAGCGCCCATCTTATATAATCTTTTGTCCAAGTGTGTGGCCTGGTTAGGCATACCTTGCTTTTCTTTATCTTCAGATAGCTTTTGAGTTCATCACATGCTTTATTGTATGCATGTGTAAGCTTGAATATATACTGCTGGGTGCAGTGTGATGGGTTAATCATGATTATTCTCTGGTGCAACTGATCTGCCAGAGACAAAAGTCTTGATGGTGGGGGTTGTTTTTTTGTTATATGGTTGATGTTAAACAGCAACATTCCCATAAATGCTAGATATTTCTGAACCAGGTTTAGTCATATCTTTGATTTTGTTTAGCATTATGTATGTCTCAGAGAACAGAAATTCAGGGGTTGTTTCTGGGAGTAAAACTCATATTGTTCTTGTAAGTGGAAAGGGTGATATTTGAATTTGGGCACAGTCAATTGTGACTATTTGAGCTGAGTGATCGGAAAAAGTTGAGGGAGTTAGTTTTATTTCAATAAGGTGGTGAAGCATTGGAGAATAAAAGCACAGATCAATAAGTGAAGAGAAGCGATTATTGTGGAAAGAGATGGCATCATCTGGCAAAAAACCTTGGCCACTCATTAGTGGTATGTTTATTCTGTGAAGCCAACATTGGGTAAATTCCTGATATTTTAAATTAAAATCTCTAATTAACATGGTTGGGTTTGAAGTTGTAGGTAACCTTGAATTAATGTTTGCAATCATGGTATCTATTTTTTTATCCTGTAAAGGCATATATACAAAAACCAGATTTATTGTTATGCTTTTTTGGTTGAAGGTTGCAATTAATAAGTTCATGTCAATGTAAATTATTTTGAACATTGTGAATGGGAAATTTCTAGCAATTATGAGTCCCGTGCCAGCTGAGGGAGAGGAAGAGTCTCTGGAGCATGCACAGAAACCTTCCATATTTAAATGTTTGGCTGGGTCAGTTTGTGATCCAGCATAAATTTTTGTCTCAAGTATACCAAGCAAGTGTGGTTGTATATCCTTGATCCAATGTTTTAACATTAATTTTTGAGGTTGAGTTCAAACCCCTGACATTGATTGCCACAATTTTTACTTTCATTATATGTTGTTTTTTAGTTGAGATTTAAATATTAGGGTTGATCTGGTGTTTATTCCCATTCATTCTCATATTCCATTTCCAGATCTTCATCTGTTTCCACTGTAGTTGTTGTGATCAGCAAGGCTAAGGTTGAATTCTGTTTTTATTTTTTTGGGCCCTCTATTTTTCTTTGGTGGGTGGCCTGGTCTTCTTCTTTGTTCTGTGTTAGTTTTGGTGATTTGAGAGACATATTTGGGGTGATAGCTTCCATAATTTCCATTGTTGTGTTATTTTTAATATTGGGTGTTTGGTGTGTTATATATATATATATTCTTGATCACTATTACTGTGTGAGTTTATTTGTTCTTTTATTATCTCTTTTTCATCAGTATTTTTGGTAGGCTGACTTAGATTGTACGCTATTTTTTCCATTGGAGCCTCTTGAGGCTGTTGACTTTGTTTTTTTATCAGTGGGGGTTTGAATTCTATTGGTTGTTTTTGTTGATAAATCCAGAATTTCAGGTGCTGGCAATGTGTGTGCAGTTTTTTTATTCACAACTTTCCAAAAAATTTTTTCACCGAGATCACTAGTGTTAGCTGTCACCGATAGGAATTTAACACTTTATAAATTCCCCAGAGAGCTTCTTTACGAAGAGCTGACAGCAACAGCAAATGTGGGATACAGTCTCTAGTATTGGAGAGCATCCAAACTCGCGATACATTGCAATTCAGTTTTTCGATGAACATCAATGTGCAAGATTTCAAACTAAAGTAAAAACTTTGGGAAGCTACGTGCTAATAATAGTCGATCAAAGTTTGCAAAACTATTGTAACGGAATAATTAAAAACACTTACTTCGGATATACCATTCAGGATTTTCAAAAATTAATGCAGTCATTTGGCAAAGCTATTTATATAAAACAAATCTACTTATCCGACACCCCCATCCCGATTTTCAGCAACAACTTTCAGTTCAAAATAAAGCTGAATGACAGTGTAAACCCGGAGGATATTCCAACACAAATAATTGACCAAAATGCAATACTGACCATTCACATAAAAGGATTAAGACGGAGATGTTTTGCGTGCGGTGAAACCGGACACTTAGCAATCGATTGCAACACCAAAATCAACCAGAAAAACCAACCGAGCTCTGAAGATCAACCAAGAGAAGCTCACCAACAGGAATCAACAGTACAAAACAGATAATGAAAACAACTAATAAACAAGAAAGAATTAATAAAAAATTAACACATCAACAGCAATTAAATAATTGATGATGATGATGATGATGATTATTATTATTATTATAATAATAATAATAATAATAATAATAATAATAATAATAATAATAATAATAATAATAATAATAATAATAATAATAATAATAATAATAAGAAGAAGAAGAAGAAGAAGAAGAAGAAGAAGAAGAAGAAGAAGAAGAAGAAGAAGACATGCCACCATTTTCTATAGTATGTCCTTTGTGTTTATGCTATGTTTATGGAAGACAAAAACATTTGAAATGTTCTGGTTTTTGTGGTTTAAAGTATCATTTGGATTGTTACAAGCTAAGGAATGACAACAATTTTAAAGATGATAATTCTTTTGCTCATGATTTTATATGTGATTATTGTTCTAATTGCTATAATTATAATTATGAGGTAGAAAATCCTAATAGTTTACCTAATGCATCATCTGGTATTAATGTAGAAAGTGATTCTGATTCTTTTATGGATTTAATGAATGGTTCCTCTGCACATAGATCAGACTTAAGTATTGATAACATTAAATGCAATTATTGCAATGAAGATTTGTCTGATATGTCTAGGGGAATTAAGTGCTCTGGTATATGTCATGGTTATTTTCATCTTTCATGTTTGAAATTGTCTAAGATTGATGCAGAAAATTTTAAATCAGTTGGTTTAGGTTTTTTTCTGTGTAAAGAATGTAATAATTTACCTACTAAATTGTATCAAATGACTGTTGAGGAAATTCAATTAAAAGATAATAAAGATCTTTTAGAATTGGAATCAAATTTATTGATTGAAAAAAATTTTGAAAAACAAGACTTTACGAGAGATACTGTCATGGATTCTACTGATAGTTTTTTAACTAGTGATATTGAACCAACTTCCAATTTGGAGATTGTTAATATACATCAAAGTATTGAAGGTAATATTATAAATCCATCTAATTTTACTATTAAATTGTTACAATCTATGTCTCTTCAGGAGATATATATTTGATAATGAATATGGCTAAAATTTGTGATAATTGTTCAAATATTACTAATAAAAATGTTACTGTCAATAATATAGGAATACAATGTGATTTATTGGAAGGTCATATTTCTAATGATAATACCAATATTGTAATCTCCAGTAATATAAAATCAAGTCCATCTTTAACTGGAAATGATAATTTTTTACATCCTAAAATATTGAGTAATAATAATAATGGTGATTATGACATTTCAGATAGTAATTTTCACATTATGGACTTTGATAAGGTTGGTGACTCTGAAGTTATCTCCAAACCTTCTTTGTTTGATATTTCTGATGAAAATAAAAATACTTCTTGCATTGACTATGAAAAAAATAATAACAGACTTAACTTCAATAAGTGGAAATTTGATAAAGACAATAAAGAAATACTTAATCAAGATATTTCCTTTTATAGTGAAAAATGTGCGTTCCAAAGTTAATAGCTTTACAAAGAATAATATGAAAAATTTTTACCCAACGAGAGTGTTTAAACAATCAGCCAAACATCAACAACATTTATTTGTATTAAATGATAAAGAAAATCCTAATAAGCTTCCTAACTTTTATATTAATAATTCCAAATCTAAATGTTTTACTAATTTTTCATAAAAAAAATTATCTTTTAAATAATAAATGTATAAATAATCAAAATTACAATTCGCAATTTTCAGGGTTAAATGATGGTTTAAGATTTAATTTCTATCAAAAACGGTTTAATAAAACTATTAATGCACCAAATGTTAAAACTTTTTGGAATAATGACAAATACAATATAGGTTATGATAAATATAATAAATACTTTTTTTCTAATATGCCTGCAAAGATTAGATCATCAGAAATTAAAACATTTTTGGAAAATAAATTTCAGGTTAATGTTGTGTGTTATAAGATTAACATGTTCAATAATAGATCTTCCAATTTTTATATTTCTATTCCCCAAAAGAAACATGGTGAGTTTATTTCGTCTGATTTTTGGCCTCGCGGTTCTTCTCTTTCCTTTTTCTATGGTAATTTGGCCCGTAAATTAATACTTCTTGATTGATTTATTAATATTTATAAAAAAAGGGAATATATGTATATTAATTTATTTTACTGGATATGGGTGGTTTTTCTTGTTTTTATGCCAACATTAGAGGAATAAGAACTAAATTGAATCAAATAAAAAGTTTTTTTTGTTCAGAAGATTATGATTTTATCTTTCTCACAGAAACATGGCTAAATGACAAAATTTATGATACATTTTTAGATGATAGATATAAAGTTTTTTGTGCAGATAGATGTCATGAAGTAATTAAAAGAGGAGGGGGCACTCTTATTGCCATCAGGAAAGAGATTGTTCATAAATCTGTGCTTTTGAATTCTAGATTTTGTGAATCAACATGGTGTGAGGTCTCCCTTGATCATCATAAAAAAATATTATTAGGGAACGTTTATATAAGGCCAGCCTTGTCTTTCTCTGACTTGGATGCTTTACTTTGTACTTTTGAAGAATTTTTGATTAATTATAAAATGAATATTATTATTACTGGAGATTTTAACATTCCTGAGTTATTTGATAATGCTTCTTTTGATATTTCTTCATTATCACACAAAGCATATAGGATGCTGCAATTCTTTAATTTTTTTGAATTTGAAACAGCATAATTCCCATTTAAATTCTTATAATCGAATACTTGATTATGTTCTGAGTAACTTATCTGAGATTAAATGTTTTTGTGTTTCATCTCTTAATTTTCCTATAGATTTACATCACCCACCTATTGTATTTTTTGTTAAAATAAATTATTTTAAGTGACATGTTCCTTTAAATATTAAAAGATGTTATAAAAAGGGGGATTATATGGGTCTGTATAAGACAATTTCTAATTTTGATTGGAGCCCGTTATATTCCTCAACAGATGTTAATTATAATATGGACTTTTTTAATCAAGTATTTAATGATCTAATTGATTTTTATATACCAAAAAAACGTGACTATCACAATTTTTATTTCCCTTTTTGGTTCTCAGATAAACTTAAAAAAATTATTAGAAGGAAATTGTATCATCATAAGCAGTACATTAAAATACAAAATATACTTTTTTACAATAATTTTATTAATTATAGAAGATTGGTTAAAGCTATTCAGAAAATTGATTTTCAAAACTATATTAAAAATATGGAGCTTAATTTGTCAGATAATCCTAAAGAATTTTGGTCTTTTATTAAAACTTCTGGCATTACCAAAAGAAAATCTCAAATGGATTATAATTCATCTTTATGTGCTGATGACTTTTCAGTTCACTTTTCTGAATTATTTGGTAATTCTCAACTGTCTGGGTTTAATTTGATCAAGGGATGTTTTAATGATAGCATTTCTATTGATTGTTTCAACAATAATGATATTATATCAGCTGTCAAAGAACTCAAAACACATTCAAGTATAGGTTATGACAATATACTTCTTTCATTTATAAAGGTTGTGTATAATATATTGCTGCTCCTTTATGTTATATTTTTAATTGTTCCATTAAAAATTGTATTTTCCTAACTCTCTAAAACTTGCCAAAGTTATACCTATTTTTAAAAATGGTTCAAAAGATAATGTTAATAATTATAGACCAATTTCTGTACTTCATACAGTTGCACGCATATTTGAAAGATGTGTTTATAAAAAAAATTGTTAATAACATAAATAAGATTTTGTTTCCTGTGCAACATGGTTTTTTACCTGGAAGATCAACTGAAACTAATCTTTTAACAATAACTGATCACATTGCTAATGCCTTTGAGAATCAATGTCGTTTAGATGTTGTTTATTTTGATTTATCCAAGGCATTTGATAAAGTGGATCATTCCAGGTTGCTTTTCAAAATGTATAAATTAGGTTTTTCCTATAATTTGGTTGCATGGTTTGAATCTTTTATTAAGAAGAGAACAGCTTATGCAAAGTTTAAGAATAATTCTTCTAATCCATATTATTGTAATATAGGAGTACCTCAGGGCAGTATCCTTGCACCATTATTGTTTAACGTTTATATTGATGATTTGGAAGCGAGTTTAGAATTTTCGCATATTTTATGTTATGCAGATGATTGTAAAATTTTTAGGAATATAAACTCAATTAATGATTGCATATTATTACAAAAAGATATCAATAATTTTGTGAAATGGTGTAGAGATAATAAAATGGATATTAATATGGATAAGTGTTCAACAGTTTCTTATTCCAAAAAATCTGAAATGATAATTTGTCTTTATTATATTGAAGATCATAATATAAAATTTGTTGATATTCAGAAAGACCTTGGAATTATTTTTGCAAGCAATGGATCATTTCATCATCATATTGAAAATGTAGTAAATAAGGCTTTAAAAATTATGGGTGCAATTTTAAGGCATGGTAGACAATTTAGTAGTTTTACAAAATATAAATTATTTCTCTCTTTGGTTTT
>JAQFVV010003241.1:0-12849 GCA_028023455.1 Epiperipatus broadwayi | reverse complement strand
ACATTTTTCAGATCCAAGAATGGATCATTTAATTCCACCACCATGCATGCACTGCTACCTATGAATGTCCATAAACCATAATATTATGATTCTACTAAACAGATCTATATATTATATTTATTAATATTTTCATATGTGCATCTTTTTGTGACACCATTATATATATATTGCAACGGTCAAATATGTGCATTTATGCAACAAAACCCAGAACTCTGATAGATCATCCTAAGGATGACCAGGTTTATGGTGGTGGAAGCCACAGCTCTTGCCTAACCCTAGTTACTCTACCATTGCTCATAGACTTACAACCTTACAAATGACACAGTTGAGGTCACAGCAGCATTTTAATCCTTCACGTGCCAGAAGTAGCTCATCAGTAGCACATAAGATGGGTAATAATGGGCATTTTGTATAGCTATAGGTATCATGTGGCACACTTATCATTATTAATTCTATATAAAATTTCAATAATCATTATAAACTTAATTACTAAATATAAAATAAACCTGAGTTGGTGAGCAAGATCAAGACAAGAAACCAAAGTAAATTTAAAATCAATTTAATAATATTCAATGTAAACAATAAATTAAAATAACAATAAGGTAAGTAACTTCTTTGATCTCACACGCAAGTGAATAAGGGATTTTACAATTCAAAAGAGTTCACACATAAGTGATACGTTATCAATAGTGAATTTTGAATTACAGCATTAATTAGTTCGGTTTACATATATACATAAGTTAATTTACTTGTAAATGGTTTTAAGCTTCTAACACATCTAATAAAATTTAGAGGTTTTGCATTTTCGTTCTATATATGCATAGCCTTGTATCACACACAGGTGATAGTATGTAAATTACAATTAATTATTTATTTGGCTATACACATATATCTCTATCACTCGCAGGTGATAAAATGATATTACAGTAAAATTGTAGATGAGCTTAATATGAATTTTAATTCAGAACTATTTGACTTTGCTCATGGTTATCTATGCCAGATTTATGCTATAAAGGATCTAGATTTGCCATATTAGCGGAAGTGATAATTAATTTTAACAGAACATAATTTAATATAACTTAACTAGCACAAATACTTTAATATATTCTCTACACAGTAAAATACTATTTATTGGATTCCCTTTCAGATCAATGCTGAATTAACTATTTGAACTGACTAACGGAAGTTACACTTCAGATACAAGTGTGTGAAAAAGAATATATAACTCTAAGTCTTATTGCATCTCATATGTGCCTTATTCACGGGATCTTTACCGGTGTAATGGTTCCCTGGGACTGATTCTCATTGCTGTGGTATTGGAGGTCATTTAGTTCAGCTGATCGAGCAATTTATATATAGGAGATGGAGTCTCATGCTCCTTTTAATAAACAGAATGTGGGAATGTGGAGTCTTATGCTCTGGGGCGAGTCTCATGCTCCATTTGGACGAATGCAGGATGGGTTAGTGTGTACCAGTCACCACTTGAAGAATAATTGCCCGAACTAAGGTAATGATGCAGCATGATGAAATGCAATCATTAAAGAAATACAGTAATAAGAAAATATGCCATAGCATTTCGTAAGGACACATATGCACCACTGACTAGATAATCATATTTAAAATTTAAGATGCAAAATACAAGTTTTTTTCATGAAACTACCCACATCAGTTCATATTACAGTACTTTTAATAGTACTAATTGAAGGAATTTATTAATCCATTCTACAGAGTTAGCTATATAGGCTATGATTTACTTAGTTTAAGGAGGATTACAGCATATGGAAAATTAAAATATAGACTTATGCTGTATTTATATCACTTTAACTAAATATTTATTTAAAATATCAACTTAAAAAGCAAATCTATATTAAGGTAATGATCCGTTGTAATGAATTTCAATTATAGACATTTTATCCTTTCCAAAACAGAGCTTTTTATTTCGTATGTAATTATACATTATATATATATATGCTCAGTTACATATATATGCGAGCGAATCTTTATTTAATACTCGCGAATAATTTAAGAATAAAGCTCGGTTTTGATGTTTTATAGCATAAACAAGATATCGTAACTAATTAATAATAATATTGGCATAGATCAATTTAAGAAATGCATATTAAATCATAATAACATTTTAAACAAATGAAATTTGATAATTGTTTATTTTAAAAGGAAAGATGTGTGAGGTTTGCTAAAATATATTTGATTCAGTTTTATAATGCTATCTCGAAAATTTAATGATGGCAAACATTATCATTAACTTAAAACATATATAAATTATCATAAAAATCTTAATGTTACTTTAAACAGCTTATTGTATATTATACATAACAAAATTAGATAAAAGATTTAATTTCTACGTTAAACGAATTGAAATAGATAGCACAACCAAATCAAACAATATTTTAAGAGTAAACCAAACATAAAATCATACAATTATAATAATAAATATATGTGTGTGAATGCACATATTTTAGATAAACCATAATTCATTTATAGATGAGTTTAAATAAATCATTTAATATTTCAAACTATTCAATAATTTGTTAGTCAGGTAAATCATTTTTATCAATTAAAATTTATATAACTCATATCAGAGATTTAAATTTGTATCAGACAATTTAGTTAACTTATTATGAATCAGGGTTAAAATCAGATAACAGTTTTAAAATCAGGCAAGGCTTTAGGATTTAAATACAGTAATTAATAATCATAATTTTGGTGAGTTTTTAGGTTAAAGTTATAAAACAAAATATACATAATTTTCACTTACAATATTTAGATGACCATTAATTTGAGGTTAAGCTAGCATTTACTTGGAATTTAGTTGAATGTTTTAGATTAGAAGAGTATTTATCGTTGTTAATCTTGATGTTTATCTGTACTGCGGGTTCTCTCAATTGCGTGGCATCCTTTAGGTTCTGGTGGTACTCTGCTCTTATTCTCTCGGCTTAGCTGGCTGTTCGCCGGGCAGAGGCTAGATTTGAAGCCTATTCACCCGACATTTTATTAATTCACTTTATTAAAATATATCTTGATGACTCTTAGAAAATATCTGTGAATTATAATTATCTGAATCTCATTTAAAGATGGCTGCTACTTCTTTTATATCAGCATCCTCCCCTCTCTTTCATGTTTTTATTTTCTTAGAATTGTTTTTCTGGGCCGTACGATCGTAACCAATTATAGCAGGAGCCTGCTGTTTTAAATTTTAAATAGGTCAAAAAATTGCTATTCACAGGCCATAATTTATTTCGTTTTCCAAGTTTTATTCTAAATATAATTTTTAATTAATCTAATATTGGTAAAGATTAATTATATTGGCAACTGTATGTCCAGTAAACAAATCCAAGATTTAGAAAAAAACATTTTATTATATATGTAACTTGACCATTCTAATTTACCGATATATGCAGAATTTTACAATTTTGAAAATATATAATTTAATAAATATATAAAATTATTGAAAACGAAATGTTTTATAATCTATTAACATTTATATTCGTGCATATATGTAATCTAAAATTACACATACAATTAGTTTTTCACCTTGCAATTATTAATAGTCTATATATGTGCACATTTTGCTTAAGGATTATATAAATGAATAATTCAGTAAATATTTAAAGATATACACACACATATATGATTGATTTAATTAAATTCAAATTTATATGGGATTTATTTAGATTAATTTTAATAAATATACGAGGATTGGTGGTATCTATATATGTATGAATACTACTATATAGCATATATAGTAGGTGAAACAGTTGGGTTGAAAAGCTGACGGTTTCAATATACATATGTTAATGAACTATCCCTCACATGTTTCTCACTTAGTAAAGACAGATCACTTCGCTTGTGAATATAAAAATATATTTTATTAAAGTTAATATTTTAATCATAAAATAATCTCTGTAAGCTAAATCGGTTAAATGCTATATTTTGTTCATTCTAGGGATGGATTGGTATCTTTCAAATATATTTTTTCATAGCGCTAAATCAACTGTTCATCAGTATATTTATAAATTATTGGCATATAAGCTAGCCACTATAAAATACAATAATAATTAAAATTGTCATTTTTTAAGATATAAACAAAGTTCATATGATTTACCTCTACTGTAGAAATGTCAATCAAATTATATATAAGTCAAGAGGCCAATGATGATTAATTATTACTAAATTAGTATTTATGCATACTTCATTAAATTAATAAATTATATATATATCATAAACTAGCAGAATCATTGTTTTTTTTATTTAAATTATAATATTTTAGTTATTAAATTATGCTCGCTCTGAGTAGATGATCTCCCGATAACCCTCTCTATATATAATTAATGTGAAAGGTCACAACCTTTAACTGTGTCAAACTTCTATTTCATGCTAAAATATTTTGTTATATAATTTCAAATTAGAGTCTTTTTGTGTTTCTGCTTTGCGATGCTGGCGGAGAGAAATAAAGTAGATCGGTATCATCGGGATTGTTGCTCATAAGTTGGCAGATCTGGAAAATAGGCAAATAGGGCAGAGTCCATGAGTGTTCCTGACTTATATATTTTGTGCATGATTGGACTTGAGGTACTTTTGTCTAGATGCTAGATCTTGTTATATGAACAGACAAAACCAGTAAAATATATACATATTGCAAATATATATATATATATTTAAAAATCTTGTTTCTTTCTTATTTCATTGTTTATGAAAGATTTAAACTAAATTTGTAAGAAATAAAAAGTAGAAAAAAATAAAAGCAACTTTAGTCAAAAAATATAGATAAGAGAACCTGCGCATATACTGGAAGACACCTCTGCTAGAACATAAAACATCAAATCTTATATACTGTAATTGGTTTAAATACTATTTATTGTACACAAGATTACACATCTTAAAATAATATATTAAAAATATGTGCACAAATATTAATATTAATAACTCCAATAATTTATTTTATGAAAGGTAGCATTCATGAAAATTGTTTTAATTGATTTTATTTTAAATAAATTTAATTAGGCTATAAGTAAGGTCTGATGTTTTAATATTTATTAATTAAAACAATATTAAAAGTTAATGATAGAAATGCTATCCTATTTTTTTTGCCTTTAACTAATGTATTATATATGAATGTGATATTTATCAAAAATAAAAGTTAAACCTGCTTAAAAATTTGTCTATATTTTTATATAGCAAATTATTTAAGTCATTATATAAAACCCATTGAAACATCCAGATTTCTGGCTATATCAATGTTATTCAATATTTATATACCCCCCCCCCCTTACCAGAGGATATAATAAAAATGTTTTCTCTAGCAAAATTAAATCATTAGATATCCTTCAATAGACTTCAGCTATGTAAGCTTGTATATCCGTTTTATTCTACAAATATCATCTAATTCTAGAATATCAGAAGGCATTATGTGTGAAATGAAAAAAAAATGTCTTCAAGTTAGCTATTGTCTCAAATTTAAAGTTTATTTCCAAATTGTTTCTGAAATTTCATGCATGCTTTACTTAATATTAGTAACCTTTGTTCAAAATAATGAAAACCCCAATATAAAAATTAATGGTTATTTATTTAAATAATTTTTAAATGTAAAACATTGTTTTAAAAAACCTAAAAATCTTTAAGCTATTCATGTATTTTTACAACCATTCAATGATTGATAGGTTAAATTTCTATTTTATTATTTTAATGAATTAACTTATATTTTATACAATATATCCACATATGCCAAAGTACTTCTTCACAGTATAAGTTAACAAATGAAAATCATATTTAAAAATAGTATTTCAACTTAAAAAACAAACTAAAATAAGTAGTCAAACAATGGTCTTTTGTCATTTTTTTATTTGCAATGAAAAATATTTAATTAATAAAATAAGTTTTATTTGAATTCAATTTCAAAAACCCAAATAAATTTAAAAAAAAGACAACTGCTGTATTATTATGAAAGTGCTTGTTTTTTCAGTGAATCACAACTTGTTGCATATTATTATTACTATTACTATTGTTTATTACATTTCAAAAGGCAATTTATTAATCTAGGTGTTTTACATTTAAATACATTGTTTAACATATACTTTTGTTACATAGGTTGTCATACAGTGGTACATATGTCATAAGGATTTTGCATATTAATGTTTTTAGTGGATCAATTGTCCAAATAATTTCTTTTACCTGAGGACCCAGGCTTTCCATTGTGGAAATACTGATGTACTACAAATCTTCCTTTATTACATATATAATATCAATTAGTTCCCAATAAATCAAAAATCATTTCTAAATACAAAATCATTTATAGATATAACATATGTTATGTAAGAGTTTTTTGTTAATTAACAGTGCTCACATTCTTATCTTCCCAGTGTTGGTTATATGATTCTTCTTCTCACCAAATGTAACTGTTGTTGGCCAATCCTGTGTTTTTTTATAATATGGTTCAAATTTTTCATCAGTTGTTTCTACTGTTTGCCACTACTTTTCATAGATGCTTGTGCTTGACTCCTCTGGTTTGACTTTTTTGGTCCTTATCTTTTTCTTTAATGGTTACCATGAACTTCACTTTTGGTCTGTGTTTGTTTGTATAATTTGTGACTGGTTTGGAGCAATTAATTGTGTTATTTTAGTGGTTGTATTATTTTTAATTCTTAGTGTTTGTGATGATTTTGGTTTGGTGTCTTCAGAATTGTCATTATTTGAGGGTTATTTTTCCAACTGGGTTTTTATTCTCAGCCACTTCCTTCCTATGGTTATAGTTTTCATGTATTAGTGCAGACTCATTTATTTTTTCCAACATTGTTTCATCTTAATTAGGCTTTTGATCTCTACTTGCTTTTCTAACTGATACATTTAAGTACTACTCAGCTGGAGTCTCATCAATGTTTGTTTTTTTTTTCATTGACATTGATGTTGGTTTCTGCTTTTTGGGGTGGAGGGTTCTGTTTTCTACTTTAACAGGTGCTACTTATATTTTCATTAAGTTTTTTTCTTCTTGATGTTGTCCTGTGCTTGGTTGATATTACACTGCTTGATTGGTTTTTGATGCTTTTTGTCTCTTGATGTTGCACTGTGATTGATTGATTTTTGATATTTTTTCTAGCATCACAGTAAGATGCTAAGTATCTACATTATTTGCATGAGAACATTGTGGTATTTCTCATTTTATGCGGATAGTTAATATGACAACTTGATGGACTATTTGAGTAGGTATATCTTCTGGGTTTACTGTCTTGTTTAACTTTATTTTAAAAGGAAAAGTATTGTTATATACCAGGGTAGGGGTGTCATTTAGGTATATTGGCTTAATGTAGATTGCTTTCAAAATGGCTGGATTAGGTTTTGAAAGTATTGATGTTATATCCAAAATATGTGTTTTTAATTATGTGAGTGAAGTTTTGCAAGTTTTTATCAATTACAATGAGGGCATAGTTTCCCAATGTCTTAATATTCTCTCTAATGGATGAGATCATATCCCATATTGTGTTTTTAATCAGCTCTTCATATATTAGATACCTTGGAAACTTATATAGAGTAATGTGTGTGCTGTTACCACTATCATGAGTGACTTTGTTGAAAAAAAACTTTTTAAAGATGTTAAATAACTTTTTTTGGTATTGTATTGTCATTGCTAGTATTGATTTCTTGTATCTCTTTTTTATTCCAGGCTTCTGATGAGGGTTTAACATTTTCAGCATTTCCAAGATTTAGGTCATTGATATCAGTCTGATTTTCTCTTTTAAATCTCTCATGTTGGGCTGGGGCTAAGCTTTTTTCCATGTTTGCTTGTTTATAGTTTGGTTTTACTATATGTGCATACATTCTAGTGACCCTGATATTGTTTAAACATTTGGTGTTTATTTTAGTGTCATATGGGTCATTGTTTTTCTGTGTTGATGTTATGTTTCCCGTTTTTATATCTATACTAATTTTCTGTTAAATATCTGTTTTACTTACAGTTTTGATATAATAATTGGTTCTTTTGTTTGCACTTGTTTCCTTGACAGAGGATGATTAAATACAATATTTGCACTTTTTCTTTATTTTTTTCTTCATCTTTATTCAGAGCTGTTATTAGTTTAATCTTACCATGGTACAGTAGAACTGCACTATATTATTATTATTATTATTATTATTATTATTATTATTATTATTATTATTATTATTATTATTATTATTATTATTATTATTATTATTATTATTATTATTATTATTATTATTATTATTATTATTATTATTATTATTATTATTATTATTATTATTATTATTATTATTATTATTATTATTATTATTATTATTATTATTATTATTATTATTATTATTATTATTATTATTATTATTATTATTATTATTATTATTATTATTATTATTATTATTATTATTATTATTATTATTTAAAATTAAGAGCATGCTAATAGCTCTAAACAAGTTTTTTTTTTATTTATGATAAATGCTACTACAAGAGAAGACATTCAAATCATTTTTATCTTGGATTGTCCCCATCCCCAGATCGGTTTCGACCTATGGGTCTCTTCAGTGAAGCTATATATAAGTCATGTGACATCTGACTTGTTATTATTATTATTATTATTATTATTATTATTATTATTATTCAATGTATAATATTGTTTATGGAAAATAAAAATATTGGATCTTGTGCAGAATCTGCCATGAATAATCTCAAAGCAAAATTTAAAAAGGAAAATCAATTAATTTAAATTTATAAAACAAAAGGGATTTTAAAACTTTCCCTAAGCAAGAAGATTGTTTATATTGTGCTATTTTGAAATATTAAACAGACATACTGGTTTAAATAGGGCTGATGAAGCACAACATATTCCACCTATGTGGAAATTTCTCATTTTATTTTTCTTCTAATATTAACTTAAAATTAATAGGTGAAAAAACTGAGGGAAATAAACATTTTGATAAGCCTTATATTTTGAATGTTGAACTACTTCAAGTTGAATCTCATTTCTCATCTCGCACTCAGTCATATTACTGTTTGAGATCTAATGATATTTCTTTCAAAAGTTAACCTTGACAATGGTGGATGCTAGTTTGTCAAAATATCAGTATGTAATAGAAAATAACCCACAGTTTAACCCAAAAAATAATATATATATATATAATTATTCAAAACAATACAATAATTAATACAGTAACAATATTTTAAACAAATATATACCAATTTAAAATATTTAAAATATTGTTACTGTATTAATTATTGTATTGTTTTGAATAATTATATATATTTTATTATAATTGGAATACAGACATTGATTAATAATTTATATATATATATATTGATGAATGATATTATTTCTAATTGAATTTTATTTTTCAGGATAGAATTCATGACTGTAAGATGGTTATAGTTTTTATTTCTTTATAAATCCGTATTTTTAAAATTGTAGAATTAATTTCAATGTTTTGTTTTACTATATTTGAATTTGTTTTAGGTTAACAATTAAAGCTAAATGCCCAATGAATCTAAGAAGCTTTCCTATGGATATGCAATCTTGTCCTCTTTTAATTGGCAGCTGTAAGAAATAAATTTATATATATTCGTGTGTGAGAGAGTTTGTGTGGGTTTAATATTTTGAGGATCCAAAATATTACTTACCATTTAGCAAGTGATTTGATTCTATATACATACATATATATGAAAAAAAAATAATGTGATAAGTTTCAAACTTCAATCCAATTGCTGCATTTTCTAAAATGATGGCCAGTATTATAGCGGTAAAACAAAATGAATAAAAACAAATTCAGAAGACTTTGTTTTGTAAGCATCTACATAGACGGTCAGATTATATTATAACCAGGCTGAATTAAATTTTCCTTATGATAATGTTATGGCCTGAACTAATACACTGTCAATGAAAAATGTGACCAACCAGTGTAGTTAGGAAGTTATATATCTGATTATATTTAATAATAATTAAAATTAATAGCGCTATTAAAGAAATTTAAAAAATATATATTTTAATTCATTATTACGTTGATAAAAATTAAAAATAATTTCTAGACTAAATAATATCCATAGATTTTAATTGCTATGAAGAAAAACAGTATCAGGTTTAAATAGCACTAATACAATATTATTAGTAGCATTTAAATAAAGAATATGTTACAATGTTTGTTATGACAGTTGTTTATTATGGCAGTTGATCAAGTTGGTTGTATAGAAAACAATAATTTCAGTGATTCATAGACTTTTCCATTAATGCAACTGTAGATGATATATATTATAGGTGAAAGTTTTTATTTCCCATCATATCAACATTTTAAATAATTTATAAACAAGAAAACATTTTTTTTTATTTAAAAAAACTTCATCTATACTGATTCTGTAAACAAATAATGAGAAATCATATATATATATTGTAAATATCAATAAGTCTATCTATATTTTAAAAATTGTCATTTGTTATTAAAAAAAAATCTCTTTGAGTTGATGTTTATATATGAAGTATTATTATTGTTTATGGTTATTAGGTATAGTTATTGTTTGAAGTTATTATTTTATTTATATGTTGATGGTACATCGTTATGAATATTTAATTATTATAAATAAATGAAGACATATAAATTGTTGATTATAAAAAAAAATTATTTTATTTGCAGTGATTATTAAAAAAATGCAATATTATTATTTATGTATATTTTTAAAGCTGTCAAATAAATTTTCAATTTAATATTTTTTATATATATGCTTGATATTTTTTTTTTTTTAATGATAATTGTTTAAAATAAAACATCTGTAACAATGGTTTTTAAAACAGCATTTTGCTAGCACATGGAACAACAGCAACAACAAGAAGAGGAAGCCATTATTATTAAGATAGTAATAAAACCAACTGAAGGATAAAATTTTGTTGTACTTTGTTTCTTTGAAATTACCATTCTTCAGAATATTGGAATAAGATAGATTTCTATGGTAAATACATAAATCATGACAGGCTAATAGAGATATATCGCAGCCAAGAGGCTGCACCATTTTCTTTCATTTATTCCAAGGCAGTTTAAAAAGAAAAAGCTAAGCAAATTGCATCGCGTTTGAAGCCGAAATTTGACATAGCTATCTGGAATCTATAATGATCAATCTAATAATAATCTGGAGGTAACTAAAATTAATATATTGGATTCAACATTTCAATTTATTTATTTATTTTTCAAGGAAAGAAATTTTAGAAGGATAAAAATATACATACATCCAAGAATTGACAATTTTCTCTAACGTGATAGTTTCTTCACTTTAACTAGAATGCATTCTAATATTAAACGGATAAAGAAATAAAACAAGGAATAAGTTGACTTTTGAAGGAAAACTAAACAAGTGAATTTTGAAAGGTAGTAAAGAATTTTATATGTATAAATATATTTTTGAGATCGATATTTTTGTTTACTTTTATTTTTCATTATAAAAATATAACGTTTTATAAATATTCAATTCAAGCATCTTGTTTTCTAACAGCAATAAATGTTTAACAGGTGTCAAAATTAACACTTAAGTAATTTAAAATCTTAAAGTATGGCTTATAAGTTTGGGTTGCATATGAGTTGTTATGTATATTTTAATAAGTAAATTTCTATTCGCAAATGTTTATTATAAAAATTGTTTTATTATTAATTTATTTCCATTTTTTTTTAACTTTATATAATGATTCTTATGCATACCAAAACAATAATTTATATATATTTGTTGTATATAATATATTTTTTATTTATTATTTTAAATATCTGAAAAATATAAATATGGATTTGTATTTATATTAATACCTACTTGTTAAGCACAGATATGTCTTTATTTATTTAATATATATACTTATTGCAAGTATATATGTATATTTATTATTTGGGTTTGTATTTAAAACATTGATATTACCTAAAATTAAACCATAATATAAAAATAAAGGATGTACTATTTGTTTTATAAGTAATGCCTTTGTAATTTATTTGAAAGTGTATTAATATTTTATTCTTATTTTTTTTTTTTAATGCCAGAGTCATTATGAAATTATTTGAATTCACAATTTAATAGAGGATAACTTCATATTTCACTTATTGTTTAGTCTGTAGGTCACTTACACATATTATTATTCATTGGTATGTTTAGATATACATAAATTTACATAATTAGATGTGTATATTGGATTTAATAGAATTCCCTTTGTTTCTGATATATATTTGATTAGTTAGTCACATCAACCTTGAAAATAAATTATAATGATAAATCTCATTGCTCTGTATGATTTTAGATTTATTTCATGTATAGCTAGTTGGAAGGGCATATAAACAATTTATTTAAATATAACTGGGATAATTTTGTCTTTCTTCATTTAAATCATACAATCTATTATATTAGGATTTCTCAACAATTGGATTCATTTAGATTATATATATTCCATTACGTTTATCATCCAATGTTTGAAGCATTATTTTCTTCTCATATATTGATGTTCCATTACATTTGAGGTATATGTTTATATGATATATTGTCCATTACATTTGGCACCACAAACTGTTGGTCCCAGTTAACTGATGATTGGTATAATGGAATAAAAGTATGTTCCATTACATTTGGACGCCATAATGTGGTCAGCATAATATGTTCGTTTAATTATTCATTACATTTGGTGTATCAAAGTTAGGGGCTTGGTTAACTAATGATTATTGTTGCAAAAGTTCATATGTTTATTTTCATTTGAGATCATATAAAGATACATTCCATTATATTTGGCTTTCCTAATGTTTGGGGCCATCATTCTTTAATTTAAATGGAATGCAGCAAGTACGTTCCATTACAATATATATATATCTGAAAGTATAATAAAG
>JAQFVV010003240.1:0-12864 GCA_028023455.1 Epiperipatus broadwayi | reverse complement strand
TATAATATCTGTAAAATAATATAGGCACTATTGCACCTGACCGCAAAGCTACTTTTTACTTAAAAACAAAATAAAATTATATTACTCTGCCAGTGCTTTCAAGAGATGTGCTCTCATCTTTATAGCTCTGAGTGAAGTAATTATATGCAAATTATGCAAAGTTCAAAGGTTAATTACTCCATTTCTTTAAGGTCATGAAGCATGTGTCCTTGCGGTTGATGGCGTTGCAATCCATCGCAATGAAGCAGGCCTCCTTAACTTTTCTTTTTACGTCGTGCCTTTCTTTGCAGACCAGGTTGACATCTTGTGGTTCACGTGCCTTTCTTTGCAGACCAGGGTCGGCAAAAAAAAGGCATAACGTAAAAAGAAAAGTTAAGGAGGCCTGCTTCATTGCGATGGATTGCAACACCATCAATCGCAAAGACACATGCTTCGTGACGTCAAAAAAAATGGAGTGATTAACCTTTGAACTTTGAATATAATTACTTCACTGAGAACTATGAAGATGA
This sequence comes from Epiperipatus broadwayi, assembly GCA_028023455.1. NCBI lineage: Eukaryota > Metazoa > Onychophora > Udeonychophora > Euonychophora > Peripatidae > Epiperipatus > Epiperipatus broadwayi. Next base: position 12,355 of record JAQFVV010003240.1, on the reverse strand, counting down.
GAGCACATCTCTTAAAAGCGCTTGCAAAGTAATATAATTTTATTTTGTTTTTAAGTAAAAAGTAGCTTTGCGGTCAGGTGCAATAGCACCTATATTATTTTACAAATATATTTTCACATACAAAGTTTTCAATTTAGGTTTGAATTACAATCTATAATATCATAATTTTGTAATTTCCATTATATCCAAATAAATAAACTCTTACGTCTACTACCTATTTAATATTTATTTGTTTTTTTTTTAATGTAAGGGCTATTCAAATATACATGTTTGTCCTTATAAAACTATTATCTACTTTAAATATTGTGAATTCTTCAATATCTTCATACTATTTGATTTATTTCTAATATTACATAAAAAAATCATAATCATATATCGTTTATATATCGATGTTAAATATAGCATTAGTAATACTAATAATAAAATATAGCCTTTCAATGAATTAATATATGATTATGTTTTATTCCATGCATATATGTTTATGTAACTTACTTGTGCAAAACTTTAAGATTAAAAAATTATTGTTTTGTCCATATGATATTAAAAATTATTATTTATATTTTTAATTATAACCTCATTAATCTGTTTACTTCCATTTTCATTTAACTTCCACTTCAATATGATTCAAGGAAGTAATTTTATTATTAATACATAAGAATTAATGTACTTTCTTTTCTTTTTTAAAAATACAATTTAATTTCTATGTTGAAAGCATTTACATCCTTCTTCAGCAGAAACATATTTTCCATTACCACATGGATAGTGAAGCCTGCATAGTTTTGATGCATTGACAGGAGCTCAAGGTCCAAGGATAATGACCCATTTCTGTTACCCATCAGAATTCAAATTTCTTATGAACACCTGAGAAATAAAGTCATTCAATTATTATTATTTTTTTTATGGATAGTGAAAATACAAATGGTTTTAACCAGATTCATTTAAATTATATCTACTTTTTTTTTCTCATGTGCCATAGCATCAGCCAGGAAGCGATCCCGCTAACCCGGGACAACTGCTTGTAAAGCAGCTGTCGCTGACCTCTTGACCACCAATGCTTGATATATATACTTTTTTGACAAACAATTGTATTCAGAAAACAAAATTTACTAGATAAATCCAGAAATGTAGGTTCTTCCCATAGGAAGTGATATCCTCATACTGGTAGACAATATGCCTCTATACTGTTACTTTCTGCTTATTATTGCAATGTAACAAAGATATATCTGAACTTTTTGAAATGAATTAAAATATTTAAAACTTTGAGCTCAAAAGATCTGATGCTGGGTTTTCATTTTTAAATTACAATCAAATTTTCAAATTGATCAGATGTACAAATGGATCACATCGTATTTTGACAACAATAAACCATCTCCTGATTTCATTAGAATATAAAAAATGCACATTATATGTCATTTTTTTAAAATTACTACAACTTTTAAAATCACATAAACAGCTAAATGTAATTTACTCCATGATAAAAAAAACTGTTAAATCCTTGAATAATGAAAAGATTTTAACATCTATTGATAATGTAGACTCTTTTATCCATTTGTTTTTCAAGCTGTTTTAAATATATAATTGAAAACAGCCAATTATAAACCAGACATAAATTTATTGTTGATTTACTATTGTTATTTTCACAATAATATTTGTATTACTAATCTAATCTTTTTAATTTCATCCATTCACACACTGACTCATTTATTAATATTAGTTTTAATTTATTAACTTGTATTTGTGCTCTTATTAACTTATTTATTACAGTTAGTTTTAGTTTCTCTTTTTATTCTATGTATTTATGAGGCAATAATTCTTTCATCTCATAAAATACTAATATGTAAACTACATACATATAAACAAATTACTTTATTAAATGTACATGTAGAACTGTTATTCAAATTAACTGAATCGATCAATACTAATCTTTTTTTTTAATATAGGTCCTTGATAAAAATTTGTACAGGACAAGTCTGATAGATGAGGCAAAAAATAATTTTCTCAGGTGCTAAAGTAGGATTTTTTTAAAATGATTTTTATTAAATTAATAGCAGAAAAATATTTAAATACAATAATTAAAAAAAAAAAAAACCTTTGATAACATTTTTAATGGGACTACTCCATTCTCTTCTCTTTAATCAAAAATTGTTCAATTCTCTAAACAAATTTTCCATTTACTTTTAAAATTTTCTTGAGTAATCTTTTAATGATAGTCTCTCAACATATGTAATACCTGTTTTAGGTTGATGGTGTCTCTCAAAGATTATATATGTTGAAAAGGAACTTAGTAAATTTCTTAAACTAAATAAATCTATAATCATTCTCTGTAATGGTAGAAGACAATGTTACATTATAATAAATACTACTGATTATGATAACAAAATAAAACAGTTCATAACAGCAGGCCACTACAAAAAAATGGGGGAGGGGGATCCTATGACAGATATAAAATAAAACTATAAAAATTACTTACAAAGCATTGCAGGCATTTCACTGATTTAGATAAAGTAAATTAACAATGTTTTAACAAAATCTCACACCTTTATGGGCTACCTAAAATCCAAAAGAACTATATCTTATTAAAATCTACTGATAGTCCTAAAAATACATTATATCAAAATTTGTCAAAATTTCTTCTTAAGACTTTTAATCCTTTGGTTATATGAGTCACAATCCTTTCTCAGAGACTCTAAAGCACTTTGTGGAATTAATCAAGAAACTGAAAATAAAAAAAAATGACATATTAAGTAAGTTTTGATATGTACAGCATTGACTATTGAAAAAAATGAGAGGATAAAATCTAACAGATTTCTGCATTTTTTTGGATGTTAAAAACATCATTCTCCCTTATCGCATACTTTGGCACAAAGTGTCATAGAAGTTATAACCTTTTACCATTTCAAAATTAAAAATTTGGTTTGATCAACTTTACATTTATTCAACATGTAGTTATAGTCATATATTGTAATAAAATTCATATTTTAGAAGTTTGAAGCTTTTAGTATTTCAAAATTATAAGCGTGGTTTGATCAATTTTATGTTATTTAAACATGTGGTTATAGGCATATATTGTAATAAAATTCATATTTTAGAAATTATAAGCTTTTGGTATGTTGAAATTATAAGCTTGGTTTGATCAATTTTACGTTTATTCAAAATGTGGTTATAGGTATAGATTGTAATAAAATTCATATTTTAAAAGTTATAAGCATTTAGTATTTTGAAATTATAAGCTTGGTTTGATAAAATTGATTTAGAGTGTGCTCTCAGACATTTTGAATTCTAAAGACTATCACTTGGATATATCAGTGATGCTTTTGGACAGTCCTTAGAATTCAAAATGGTGTAGAGTGCAGTCTAAATCAGCATCCTATTGTCATCTCTCACAGTTATGGATATTTCTCTTTGATTGCATTGGCTCCTATCATCTATTTCAGATTATGGGTTTCTCTTATTTTCATAGGCTCATTTTGGGCCACCATTGAACCAGATCTCCCTATGTATTCCCAGTCATACAAGATTTTAATATATATATATCAAACTATGCACATATAGTCGCACATATACATTTATTTTTCTTTAGGCATATATATATATAGTAAATAAATTTAGAATAATTAAATCATAGCTTCATACAAATAATAAACTAATGAACTACTCAGATATCACAACTGTCTTTCCTGGCTATCCAGACTCTGGGTATTAATATTCCATATTCTAGCTGAATTATTATTGCATAAATTAATATATACTTTTAAATCTGAAACAACTTTTATTTCACTGTTTCAATATTAATTAACTAATTTATTCTTTATTTTCTCTATATCTGGTGAATCACTCCCAAGCAAAATATCGCAAGATAATTAAGTGTATGAACACTTTTATATGCAAAGAAAGAATTGTTAAATTCTATTTTAAACAAATATTTAATAAAACAAGACAAATAAACAACAAAGTAATAATGTTTATAGCATATTCATGTGCACATACCATTCTTATAGACTAATAACATATATATAACATACAATCTCTAGTATGAATTAATACAATTGATACACATATATAATATCTAGTTCATTAGCAAGTTTCTGTTTAATTCATTTTAAGTTTAGATATTTTAACAAAAGGAAGTAAATACAAATAAGGTTTTTATAAATAGCTATTTCTCAAATCTTACCATGGATTTTTACAGAGTTTATTTGTAATGTAGCCATGGCTATAAGTTTTTACTTGCGCTTTTGAAATTATTATTCTATCGGATTGTTTGGGACACTAGGCATGATATAGATATGCAATTTGATTTAAAGCATTTCGGCAGTAGGGTTCTGTGGAGGGCATTGACAGATGTATATATTGGATTTAACCATGCATATGGATCATTTCTCTGATATATGTATAGGCTTCTGTAATGTTAACCATGTCAATTTTAATTAGCACTGCAACTGAAGTCTCAACAATTGGAGCATAAATTCACCAACAACAGCTTCACTCTGGATTGGTTTCAACTTTTCCATTCCTCTCTTTTAAAAGTCTGAGGATCATTTTACATACTCTCCTGCCATTACCTATGCATATATTTTATCACACCTTTTCCTTATTTCTGTGGTTATTCAATTCCATGCAATTAGATATCATCAGATACTATCTTTATCTTTAAAATAGATTACTTCCCGTTATATATAAATAAACACAAAAACTTAAAAGTGAAGTTAAAAAAGAGAAGTTATAATGTGCTTCGAAAATTTAAAGACAAAGGTATTACTAAATCTGAATATTATAAGATTTATCCTTCTTCCACTAGACCTCCCCGAATGTTTGCCAATTCTAAATTACATAAGCCAGGTGAACCATTAAGATTGATGATGGATTTGGGTGGAGTGCATTATTTTGAAGCAGCCAAATTGGTAAATCAATTACTTATAGAATATATTAATTTTGGCTTATATACTATCAATTCTTCTTTCCAATTTATTTCTAAAATTAAAAACATTCAACTTATGAATACATCCACTATGGCTACTATGGATGTGAAAGAATTATATGGATCCATTAATAGAAAATTATCCATTCAAATAGTGTATGAAAAACTTTTGAGAACACATTGCCCTACTGATAGAGTTAAATTTATTGTTGCTTTTCTTTCTTGGCTTGATTTGCACATTTTTACAATCTTTGAAAACAAGTGGTATACTATGAAAGATGGATGGCCAATGGGCTTACCTGTCAGTGGCATTTTATCTAATGTCTATTTAAATGAATTTGAGAGCTCCATAATACCGAAATATTACAATTCCACTCATGATTTTACATATATTCGGTATGTGGATGATATATTTATTATTGCCTCTATGGATAATATTTTACATATACGAGAAGAACTTCAAAGTTTATCTAATTTATCACTTAGCATTGTATATGAAAATAACAACAAAGAAATCAAATATCTTGACCTTTCATTATCAAGAAATAATAACAGTATAGATTACAAGATGATAATTAAGCCTTTTGAAATTAGAAGCTGTATTCACCCTAAATCTAACTCACCTGCATCACACAAATTTGCTGGTTTAAATTCTTTCTTATTTAGAAATTTGCATCTTTGTAAATATGAAGCAGACAGAAAAGAAAATCGGAATAATTTTATTAAAGATTTAATGACAACAGGTTTTAAATTTAAATCTATTAAAAATAATATTACTACATTCCATAATAAAATAAATAATATTGTACCACGTATTCAACTTCCTAGAATTACTATTCCTTACATTTTCAAAATATCTAACAAACTAACTAAAGCATTATTCAATAAGTTTAAAATAGGATTTAGAACTCCTCCTAATTCTAACAGATTGATCAACAACTCAAAAGATCATATTGATCGTTCATTCACCCCACATGTAGTATATTCCATTTCATGTCCTCAAGAAAAATGTCTTGCTGTATATTATGGTGAAACTAAAGCTACTATTAATACTAGGCTTGCTCAACACATGTACACTTACAAGAGAGCTCAGAAGAACAACAATATATCTTCTGTATTTTTGGAGCATTCCATGAAATCTGGACACAATTTTACTCCTGCCAATCCTGTAATTATATGCACTGAATCAAATGATCATAAGAGGAAAATAAAAGAAGCATTCTATATTAATGGAAATATTAATGCTATAAATAGAAAAGACACTTGCTTTGATATATCGAAGAAATGGTCCACATAACACGTTCTAATTTAAATATCTTTGTATATATTTTATTATGTATTTTTAAGAAAGCTATGATTATGAGGCATGGATCCTTGAAAAAGTTTAGCTTATTTTTATTATATTTATTTATAACTTCTCTTTTTTTAACTTCACTTTTAAGTTTTTGTGTTTATCTTTATCTTTCCAAATAAATTATACATCAAATATTTTTGTTTTATATGCAGTATGCATTTTTATTCTGCAAAATAAAATATTTTCAATTGCAGAATAAAATGTGTACTTTACATCAAAATATAATACCAAAAAAATCATTTATATATATATTTATTTTTCCCCTGATTGCGGACCCAGGTTGCCATTTGATGACGACTTTTTATTTAGGTACTTACAACTGCAGATCACTTTCAAGTGAAGGAAGATTGCAAGAATTAGAAGAAGAACTGTCTTATATTAAATGGGATATTATTGGACTTTGTGAAGTTAGAAGAAAAGGAGAAGAAACAATTGATTTAAAAAGTGGACATATACTCTATTATAAAGGCACACATATTGGAAATACAAGTGGAGTAGGATTCATTATAAATAAAAAGTGGAAGAACAATATTGTGGAGATTGATGGTGTATCAGACAGAGTGGCAAGATTAGTTATACAACTTAATAGCAGATACCAAATGCAGATAATTCAGGTTTATGCCCCAACAAGTTCTCATAGTGATGAAATAGTAGAAGATTTTTATATGGATGTACAAAAGGCTTTTGATCAGAGTAAACAACATTTTAAAATTGTTATGGGAGACTTTAATGCTAGAATTGGTAGACAAATGAAAGATGAAATTGCTGTAGGTAATTTTGGTTATGGTAATAGAAATGAGAGAGGACATAGACTTGTGGAGTTTGCAGAAAAAGAAAAACTTTATATTATGAATTCATTTTTTGAGAAAAATGTTAAAAGGAAATGGACATGGAAGCATCCAAATGAAGGTACAGCAGAATTGGATTATATTTTGACTAACAGAAAATACATATTTCAAGATTGTAATGTTCTTAATAAATTTAACACAGGAAGTGATCATCGATTAGTAAGGTGTAAGTTACGTGTTAATGTAAAACTAGAGAGACAAAAATTATTAAGAAAAACAATATTTACAGTTGATATTCCTAATCTTCAGAAACATTCTAATGAATTTAAATTAGAACTTACAAATAGGTTTCAAGTGTTAGGAGATTTTGAACATGATTGAGATTTGAATGAAATTAATATGAAAATAACTGATACACTTTTAAAAACTGCAACAAAGATAGCTGGTAGAAAAAAGCAGCAATTGACTAATAAAATTTCTACTGAGACTAGAGAATTTATGAAGAAAAGAAGGAATATGAAGATATACAAAAATGATGTATTAAAAAGAATTGAATATCTCGAATTTTGTAAAATGGTACGGAAAAGAGTTGAAAATGATATAAGAAAGTATAACTGTGAAATAGCAAGGAAAGCTGTAGAAGAAAATAAAAGTCTCAAAAATGTTAAACAACATTTTGGTATTGGTAGGAAATTTATATCTGCAATAAGGTGGAATTATTACTAAAAAGAGAGATGACATCATGAAATTGATAGAAGATTTTTATCAAGAATTATATAGTAATAAAGAACAAGTACCTCCTATATCTATTACATCTTCCGAATTGCCCAGAATTTTAAATGAAGAAGTGAGACATGCAATTAAGTGTATGAAGAAAGAAAGACTCCAGGAAATGATGGAATTATAATTGATATATTAAAAGAAGCAGGTGAAGAAATAAAAACAATTTTAGCAAAGTTATATACCAAATGTCTAAATGATAAAGATGTACCGGAATATTGGAAGAATGCAGTAATAATATTAATATTTAAAAAAGGTGATAAAGAAGATATTAGAAGTTACAGACCTATCAGCCTTTTATCAGTTTTATATAAAATTTTTACCAAGATAATTACAACTCGTCTACAGAGAACTTTGGATTTCCACCAACCAAGAGAACAAGCTGGATTTAAAAGTGGTTTTAGTACAATAGATCATATCGAGGTATTGAGAGAAGTCATAGAAAGGACAAACGAATATGAGTTGTCATTATGTTTTGGATTTGTAGATTATGAAAAGGCATTCGATTCTATACACATTTCTTCAGTGATTAAAGCATTGGATCATCAAGGTATAGATCCAGGATATTGTCATATTTTAAAGAATATTTATAAAAATGCAACAGCAACAATTAGATTACATAATGATACTGGAAAAATCAACATTGAGAAAGGTGTAAGACAAGGTGACTCCATATCTCCAAAACTCTTTACAGCAGTGTTGCAAGAAGTATTTTGTGGATTAAAATGGGAAACTAAAGGAGTGAAAGTAAATGGAGAGTATTTAAGTCATTTAGATTTTGCAGATGATGTAGTTGTTTTTGCAAATAATGCTTCAGAGCTGCAGGAAATGTTGCAGGAGTTAGCAGATGAAAGTAGAAAAGTAGGACTAAAGATAAATGTTAAAAAGACTAAAGCAGCGTTTCCCAACCTGTGGTACGCGTACCACTGGTGGTACGCGAGTTGCTGGTTGGTGGTACACGAAAAATAATCAATAATGGCGGACATAAAAAATAAAAAAAATTAAATCATAAAAATATCATAGAAACGTTTTTTCCTATAATTCATAAAAATTATTTTAATGAATAATATTATACAGTAAAGTTGTTAATATGTACAGTCGATGATCGAAAATCCAGCAATTGATATCGTTTTTTTTTTTTTTTTTTGGAGTGCACTTTTAAATTTAGCCGTTAGCCACCAGTAACTTGAGATGTCGCCGCCACTGTTGTCATAGTGCTGCACTCTCATTCACTTCACCGCATGGCTTACAAGTGACAGGTTATTGTTTGTGATTGTATCGTCTTTGTTTATTAAAATTCATTGATCCCTATATAACCTGCTTATTCGAACTTAGACAAGAAGCACAGGTGTTTTTTTTAAGACAATCCTTTTGATCTCTCTTCGAAATTGTATGATTTTGATTGGCTTCAGGTGCTTGCATATTTATCTGATATTTTTTGCAAATAAATGAACTTAAATTTGACACTTCAGAATAACTCGATAACGATCTTTAATGTTAATGATAAAATTGAAAGTATGATTAAGAAATTAGATTTTTGGAAACAGTGTATTGAAAACAATCAACCGGAAAAATTCGAAACTCTACATATTTTTTTGTTTGAAAATAAGGTTAGTCTGTCTCAAGATATACAGAAAATATAATAGCACATTTAACAGGATTAAAATTGTCTTTCATGGAATATTTTCCAAAACCCGAAAACACAAATGATAAGTGGATTTCAAACCCCTTCTATGAAGAAAATTTAGAAAAAGCTACATCATTATCAATAAAAGAGAAAGAAAATTTAATAGAATTATCGACACAATCTAATTAATTTTGGTTAAACATTAAAGAATATGAACAGTTTTCTGAGAAAGCTCTTAAATTATTATTACCATTTACTAGTATGGAATTAATAGAAAGAGCTTTTTCTTCATATATATTTTTTTTAAAAAAGTATTGAAACAGATTGAATGCAGCTGTAGACTTAAGGGTATATCTTGCATCTTCTGAACCAAATTTCAAAAAATTATGTTCTTCGAAACAAGCAGAAGGATCTCATTAAATTTATTTTATAAAAACATTTGATTATGATAAGAAAATATATTAATTGGGTTTTTATAATTTTGTGTTTTTATTAAAACCATTTATTAGTAAATGAAATATGACAAAATAGTAGATAAATATGATACTTTGAACAAACACATACATATATGTTACAGTGAGTTTATAATCCAGCATGACGTTTAAGCATGTTACAATGTAATTTCTCTTATTATGTGATGTGAATACATGGTCACCCTATAATATGTATAATGCAAATAAAATAACACACTAGGAATAACAAATTTCACAAAATACAATCATTTTTACGAAGTGGTACAATTTAGCATGATATACTACCAAGTGGTACGTGAGCCAAAAAAGGTTGGGAAACGCTGGACTAAAGTAATGTTTAATCGATTTGCTCAAAATATGAAAATAAAGATTGATTATGAAGAATTAGAAGAAGTTAACAGTTACAAATACCTTGGTCAGATTATTAATACAGATGGAAACATAATGGAGGAAATTAATCATAGAATTAAACTTGGTTGGAGTGCTTTTGGTAGAAATAACTTGATACTAAAAGAAAATATGCCTATATGTTTGAAAAGGATGGTTTTTAACAAATGTGTTTTACCAGTTCTTACTTATAGATCTGAGACTTGGACACTTAATAGAAGAGCAATACAGAGACTTCAGACCACTCAAAGGAGTATGGAGAGATGTATGTTGGGAGTAACAAGAAGAGATCGAAAACGCAATGTATGGGTAAGACAACAAACAGGTGTTACTGATTTTATTGAAAAAATTAAAAGATTGAAATGGAGTTGGGCTGGACATATTGCTAGAAGAGATGATAATAGATGGACAATTGAAATTTTAAACTGGATTCCAAGAGATTGTAAAAGACCCAGAAAGAGACCACATGTGAGATGGATGGATGAAATAAGAAAATGTGCAGGGGTGTTGTGGAGAAGAGAAGCTAAAGATCGGAGAGGATGGATTAAACTTGGAGAGACCTTCATCCTGCAGTGGACTGATGATGATGATGACAAGATTAAAACTAAATTTTTTTTTTCTAATTATTTATCAGCAAATCTTTAATTTTAAAAAAATTATCTTTATAGATAAGACATTCCTTTTATTAATCACAGATAATTAAATTGAGTTTTAATCTCTACCTTTTAATTACACGTATATTTTCTGGGTGGTCAAAAAGAGATTTAATAATTATTGAAAATATAATATTGAATGATAAATACATTTATTTTCTATTATTTTCTCTTTTTTTTTCAACAATCTCTAACTCCCTCTTTGAATGTTAGCATACCTTGTACACATTAATGCTACAATACTAAGTGATAATAATTTTGTAAAACTATAGATATAGAACTTATTTAGAAATTAAATATTTAAAGTTAAATTAACTGGAAAATTCCACTCAAATGATTATTTACTGTTTGCATTTCTGTCTGTCACAAATGCTAATATAAGTAGGGGAAGGGTTAAAAAATGTAATCACTTTCCTAGTTAAATAGATATTATTATATTATTAATTTCTTGATTGCAGAATAAGTGCTCCTGGAAAGAAATTCATCACCTGATATGTAAAAGCAAATTTAGGAAAACCCTGGTCTAAATTATTATTTTGAAAAACCTTCGAGTAAAAATCACTAGGGTTGCAGATAATTCATGTAAGAAATATTCTTTGAGGTTACTAGTTCATAGGATAATTTAGTGTGTGATAGACTATGCAATTAAGCAAAAATAGAGAAACCAAAAGAATTCACATTGATATGTATATTCAAGATATATAAAATTAATAAGTCTGCTAGTTAGTGATAATAATGAATTGTTGTGGCTAAATGATTATATTTGTATTAAAACTTTTGTTACTCTTTTGTAATCTATACTGAGTAATTTGCAGTCTTATATTTTTTCTATCTGGATGGACTTCCATCTATTCTTGTATACATCAGTTAATAAACGTTATAAAAAGAAAATCTTAATCAAGTTCTTTGTTGTTGGTTTTAACTGATATATATATTGTTTACCTTTTCTGCAATTGATGTATTGGACATGTATGTGTACATATATCAGAAAATTACATCCGTTATTGCAGAAAAGACACAGCAAAATAATCACATAAGACAACAAGTGTGGTCGTCTATAGTTCGAAAGCAGACATTAAACTTGCAATTATGCAAAAATGGAGAAACCAAAAGGATTCTTATTGATAAACATCTGCAATTTTTAATAATTATTGCCTTTGATAAATAGTCTAATTGGAGTATCAGTTTAAATTCAATATTCATGAATCTAAACATGCTGAAGAAGCAAGAATACCATTCAAAATATTATGATACATGTCAAGCGTTGTTAGCCGAGAGGTCATCGCAGCCGCCTTGCAAGCAAGTAGTTGGTTGCAGACTGTTGTGGGTTCGTGTCTCGGCCGATATGATATATTAAAAAAAAAAAAAAAGATAT
>JAQFVV010003239.1:0-12886 GCA_028023455.1 Epiperipatus broadwayi | reverse complement strand
TTTGAAAAGAAAGGATAGTGTTTTACACCATTGAGAATTGTATCATTTGGGACTCCAAATGACTCATGATTATTATTACTATTATATTATTTTGTTATTTATTTGTTTAAATCGAACCATATATTTTTTATTATTAATTTGAGCTAGTCGAATGAAAAAAATTATCAGTAAGATAGGATATTATTACGACTTTTTCTACTATATTAGAATTAATATTAGGGTATGAGCACAGACTTTCACAAGATTCACCACTCTCCACTCCATCTAATAACACTGATACACTCAAACACATATATGCTGAAAAGATAAATAATCACCAATATATGTATTTCATGCTAAAACAGCAATCATCAGTTGGTCCAGATTATCATCTCCCACACATATATACTATAAGTGCTCAGCTATATATTAAGATAGACAATCTTCATACATTAATGGACTGGCTCCAATCTACTCCACACTCCAACTCTTCAACCATCCATACAATTGAAAATCTGATGATGGAATGCTCAAAGGCCACCCAGAGGCCAAGATTCTTGTCACACCCATGTTGACCTAAGGTCAAACTGAACCCCACATGTACAAGACATAATCCATTAAATACATATGCAAGGATGGGCAGACATCTCTATAATGTAATAACTGAAACATAGGCTTATTTATACCTGTGTCTATATATACGTAATATTAGGGTATGAGCACAGACCTTCACATGATCCACCACTCTCCACTCCATCTAATAACACTGATGCACTCAAGCACATATATGCTGAAAATATAAATAATCACCAATATAAGTATTTCATGCTAAAACAGCAATCATCAGTTGGTCCAGATTAACATCTCCCACACATATATACTATAAGTGCTCAGCTGTATATTAAGATAGACAATCTTCATACTTTAATGGACTGGCTCCAATCTACTCCACCCTCCAACTCTTCAACCATCCATACAATTGAAAATCTGAGGATGGAATGCTCAAAGGCCACCCTGAGGCCGAGATTCTTGTCACACCCATGTTGACCTAAGGTCAATCTGAACCCCACATGTATAGGACATAATCCATTAAATACATATGCAAGGATGGGCAGACATCTCTATAATGTAATAACTGAAACTTAGGCTTATTTATACCTGTGTCTATATATATATGTAATATTAGGGTATGAGCACAGACTTTCACATGATCCACCACTCTCCACTCCATCTAATAATACTGATACACTCAAGCACATATATGCTGAAAAGATAAATAATCACCAATATAGATATTTCATGCTAAATCAGCAATCATCAGTTGGTCCAGATTATCATCTCCCACACATATATACTATAAGTGCTCAGCTATATATTAAGATAGACAATCTTCATACTTTAATGGACTGGCTCCAATCTACTCCACACTCCAACTCTTCAACCGTCCATACAATTGAAAATCTGATGATGGAATGCTCAAAGGCCACCCTGAGGCCTAGATTCTTGTCACACCCATGTTGACCTAAGGTCAATCTGAACCCCACATGTACAGGACATAATCCATTAAATACATATGCAAGGATGGGCAGACATCTCTATAATGTAATAACTGAAACATAGGCTTATTTATACATATATTGGTGATTATTGATCTTTTCAGCATATATGTGCTTGAGTGTATCAGTGTTATTAGATGGAGTGGAGTGTGGTGGATCGTGTGAAAGTCTGTGTTCATACCCTAATATTACATATATATATATATATATATATATATATATATATATATATATAGACACAGGTATAAATAAGCCTATGTTTCAGTTATTACATTATAGAGATGTCTGCCCATTCTTGCATATGTATTTAATGGATTAGGTCCTGTACATGTGGGGTTCAGATTGACCTTAGGTCAACATGGTGTGACAAGAATCTCGACCTCAGGCTGGCCTTTGAGAATTCCATCATCAGATTTTTAATTGTATGGATGGTTGAAGAGTTGGAGTGTGGAGTAGATTGAAGCCAGTCCATTAAAGTATGAAGATTGTCTATCTTAATATATAGCTGAGGACTTATAGTATATATGTGTGGGAGATGGTAATCTGGACCAACTGATGATTGCTGTTTTAGCATGAAATACGTATATTGGTGATTATTTATCTTTTCAGCATATCTGTGCTTGAGTGTATCAGTGTTATTAGATGGAGTGGAGAGTGGTGGATCGTGTGAAAGTCTGTGATCATACCCTAATATTACATATATATATATATTATACCTACCCCCCTTTAACGCCGTCTTATAACTTTTATAAGAATCACTTATATAACATCAATAAAATATTCGATATTTATAATAACGACTCGATACAGAACTTTGTACCTCCCTCTTACACAAAATCCTATCATGTGGGGCTGTTGGTACCTCGGGTAGAGTGGTCAATATCATTTGCAAACATTCGCCAATAATATTAATACTCGTTTACTAGATTACACATTAGCCAACCAAACTCTTTATTTAGTTAAAGAAAAAAATCCAATGGGCGCCAGCCGACCTTTGTCGACAAGTCTGCCTGACCAATACGATCTAGTACCCGCTCCCGCTAGCTCAGCTAAAACAATCAATAAAATACAAAATCCGCCTACTTAAAAATCAATTTACGGATCTTTCTCTGCGCTAGTTTTCTCGCTTCTTTTCCCAAATTCTAATTTAAAATTTTATTTCACTCTCATACCCTCAGAGAATACTCATATCCCATTTCTAACCTATAATTCATTATTATAACATTTATTATTTATTTGATCTACGATATTTATTTCTTTTTTTTTCTTTTTTTTTATAAATAGTCACTAACCCATTAAATCTCCGTTTACGCTGTTTCACTTCATTTGGTCTTATAATATAATTAATTACACTTTTGCTCAAATTTAGATAATATTTAATATAACAATATCATATTATACATACATTTAGAAAATAATTATACGCACACAAATATATTTGAAATCACAATACAATCCCTTGATAATGGAGCTAAAGACAATTAGCAATTATTGTTCATAACATAAAGTTCAAAGTTTATTATTCCATACATTACTACAGCTTTTAATTAGTGAATTAAGAATAAAATAAATATTACCTAGCATTCTCTTTTATGCCTAGTTCCGAGCATAGCTTCTGATAGAATTTCCTTTGGTCAGTTCCTGTGGGCTTCACCATGGACACTCTGCTTCCTTCTTGTTTTACGCGAACATGATCGACCTTCAAACTGTCTGCTGTTGGTATTGCATGGAAGGATTTGGCCGGCTGTCCACACGATGGGTTTAACAATGCAGCATTATGTTTTATTTAACTTTGGACGTATATTAATAATATGAATATGAATTTAAGAATAATCAACCGAACCGAATCAGAATCAAATTTTAATCATCATATCAAATTCAATCTAATAACTATAACAATAGAAAGTTCACCCCTTTTATATTTTACGGTCCTTATCTTGTGGATTCAATCTACATTCTGAATTTCTGCTATTGGACAATTATTTCTTTTCTTTCGACTCTCTACACAGTTTCATTGGTCATTCTTTAGATGATTGCAAATTTCAATTTCTTTGTTAGAGTTATTTCACTAATTAGCCGTTTAATGGAAATTTCTTATGTTTGTCATTAGCTCCCATTGTTTATTACATTCCTTTGATTATATTCTCTCTTTTTTTTTTTATTATAAGACAAAACGAACTCCACCTTGCTTTTTTTTTTTTTTCTAAAAGCAATCTTAAATCAAATTTCAATTAAATCAAGTTTTAATTAAATCAAGTTTTTAATTCTTTAAGTTTTATTTAAATGTGATTCTAAAATTATATCTTATAAAACTGTCTAATTTGTGCTTTTAACGATAAACCCTTCTATGATAAAAAAATTTTTTTTTCTTTTATTTTACCCTACAAGACCTTTTATTTTTATTAAATATTTAAACAAATCTTTTATCAATTTATATTTCACCAAAATTATGTGTAACTCCGAAGAAAACACACTTCTTCCTGATGTATCTCGGTACAATATATATATATATATATATATATATATATATATATATATATATATATATATATATATATATATATATATATATAAACACAGGTATAAATAAGCCTATGTTTCAGTTATTATATTAGGATTGAAAGTTTTAGCAGGAACATTATTTTATTTACTCATTTCTACTATATTGATTGATGGTGAGAGTATAATATATAATTATTGTAGGTATAAATATAACACTTAAGAAATATTAATAAATCATAAAAAAAAAACAAGTACTAATCACTGAAACATATGATTAACATAAATGTTTAATGAAAGTTTATGAAGAAACTACAATTGTGAATAGAAAGGGTAGGTGGCTAAGTAAACTCAACCAATAATGTTCAAGTATTATTATTTGGTTATGCTGTTTAATTGCCTGGTTATTAAAAAAACGTTCATGAAAATTAAAATTATCTTACCTATATTAAACATCAAGAAACAAAAAAAACAGAAAAAAGTTATTGTTAGGTACTAGGAAAAGTTTAATTTTTGATATGTGATTAATCATTGACAAAGCATTCATCTATTGTGGGCTATTTATTATTATTATAGATATAAGATGTTTATATTTTAAAAAAAAGATATTAATTCCGAAAAATGTAACATTTTACATTTTCATGCAGCTCAGAGGCCATTGAAATTCCAAAAACATCAGATTTCTGCAATGAACCATTTTATAAAATTCGCCAATAAAACACACAAAACGCCTCAAACTATTTGTCCTGCTTCATATCCTCTCTTAATGTTACCTGTTTAAAATTTTGTATTTAATAATATAATTACTCTTTAAATCATGTGAAAGAGTATATGAATTGTTTATTTATTTATCAATATATCTAGTGACAGCTAGTGAACCTGTCATACTCTTTATTATGTTTATATTAAAAAAAAAAAAAAGATATTATTTCCGAAAAATGTAACATTTTACATTTTCATGCAGCTCAGAGGCCATTGAAATTCCAAAAACATCAGATTTCTGCAAAGAACCATTTTATAAAATACGCCAATAAAACACACAAACGCCTCAAACTATTTGTCCTGCTTCATATCCTCTCTTAATGTTACCTGTTTAAAATTTTGTATTTAATAATATAATTACTATTTAAATCATGTGAAAGAGTATATGAATTGTTTATTTATTTATCAATATATCTAGTGACAGCTAGTGAACCTGTCATACTCTTTATCTTTATCAGATGATACCAGATAGGATCTAAAGCAAAACGTTTTTTTTTTTTTTTTTACATTTTTTTCCTCACATAAGCATATTCATTAAGAAATCTCTTTAACAAACTCCCTTGAAGAAGCAATGAAAAAGGGACTGGAAGTACTCTTTAAGCTGTCAATTGTTAGGTATTAAGTGTTTGATCACTTTTCTATCTTTGTTTAAAGTTATCCATTCATCAATCGATGTCGCCGCCGTGGTTTGCTAAGTTCTCTATAAGTCCTACAGCTATCAAAGATAATAATCCAACATCTCTTAAAATACTTTTTTTTACTTTTATTTCAAACTCCAGGATGTTTGCATTTTAAACAAATATCCTTCTTCCATACTACGCAAATAATATATATATATATATATATTATTTGCGTATATATATATATATTGCTTCACTTTTCATATACATATATATATATATATATATATATATGAAAAGTGAAGTGCTTCAGACAAAAGATATGAATATTTATCAGTAGTAACATTTGTATTATCATTGCTTTTATTCGTTCCTACTATATTTAAAAATGATAATATATATAAGATTATTTTCTTTACTTAAAAAAAAAAAAAATGAAAAAAAAAATCAATACAGACCGAAAATGATAAAACAATCACAAATATACAATAAAAGGTAAAACATGTCAATAGTTTTTAAGACTTGATAAAAATTTAAATTTAGAAACCTGTATCGATTTTACGAGGTTAAAAATAAAACCATGATTTAATTAAAAGAACTTAAAGCGTTATCAGTTGTTACTTTCAAAAAAACCAATATATATATATATATAATATTGATGTATATTTAATTTAACCTAATACTTTTTAATAGATAACTAAATGTTGAAATATCTTTTAAATATCGCAATGCAGAAAAATTAATCTCAACCTGCCTCCAACAGGAACGAGGGGAATGCATTATTCTCTAGTTTTCAGATAACAAAAGAGAATGTTTTAACTGCTTTTGATCCCTGCTTTACTATCTAGCTAAAAGTAGATATATAGTTATGAACTGACCAATTTTGATTTGCTAAATAGTTTTGATTATTTGACGGGTGCTTGAAAAGAAAGGATCTTTACTAGCGGAAAAAATACAACCAAATCTTTTCAGGACAGGTGTGGACTTCAGCGGTAAGTAAAATAATGGCTTATGTTATCAGCCTGTTATTATGTCGTTTAATGTTTATATATATATATATATATATATATATATATATATATATATATATATATATATATATATATATATATATATATATATATATATGTAAGCTCTAATGACACACGTGGAATCCAATTCAATATGGAAGGCTCTTAATATGTATAATGTTGTGTTATAAATAAACGAACAGGCATATGGTAACATGATCAGTAATAAATACAAATCTTATCAATTGGAAGTAACCAAATAAGTAAAGAAAACTATTCTTTATTAATATTAATTTTATGGAAAAAATGGTAAAATATAAAGATAAAAGTAAACCATGTACGTCATCTACATTGCAGTCGACAAATGTGACATAATATTTAAATTATATTTGTGTTTTATGATGGTAAAGTGATAACTATCTTAATAACTTTGCTAAAGTGCGATCTAATCCTTCAGCTAAATATAGCTAAATATCCGTTTATGATTGATATTTAAATAAATAAGTAGATGTGTTAAGAGGTAATTATGTGAAGAAATTTGATAGCTTTGTATCATAAGATACTGGAAAAATTAACTATGATTCATCTGTATTCACTTCCCTGCTCTTGGGTATAATAAGCAAATATTAGCCATTATACTTTCTACAATATGTATAGCAATTATTTATCTATCGTCATTGACATTACTATCAAAAAAATAAAAATAAACATCATCCCAAATAACTTGTATTCCTATCTTCACAACTCTGCCTACATATAATTAAAAGTCGACTTTTTGTGCATGATTAAAATTATATTACTTGTATCATCATTATGTATTAATATTATACTCTGACATTTTAAAGAAATACTAATGATACCAATAATATAATTGTTTTTTATTAACTTAATTTTTTATAACATTTAGTCTAATCAATACAAATTTATTAAATAAAATCAAAAGCAATAAAAAATCTTCTCAATGAAACAGAAGCTTGGCTATCATAATATTTGTCTTAAAAATAATAATAGTGATTTTAAAGATTTTTTTAATAAACAAAGAACTTTATCAAGGCTTGTGGTTATAACAGTGAAGCATATTAGTGATTAATATAAAGTTTGATCATATGGGCAAGATGTAGTAATAGTCGGGAAAGCATTCTCTGTCAAAGGTTAGCAGCCAGTGGGTAATATGAAAGTGCTCCATGTAGCCACATGAATGTCAGGATGAGATAAAACCTTGTCTCTCTATTTCAGTTTCCTGATAATATTTAGAAGTATATTAGTAGGGTTTTGTATTGATTGATCAAATATCAGTTTACATATCATCAAGAAAATATTATACAAAAGGAATTCTGTAATCGTTATTGAGGAATAGAAGCTTCTACCTATATTTTCCTCATAGGTATATATCCAGTGACCATTGTCTTTAGAAATGGATGTGATGAAGTTTCTGAGAATTTGTAGTCTTTCACATTGAAATAAGGCATGAATTGTTGTCTCTTCATCTCTAAGGCAAAGCTGACAGTTGGGATCTATGTTAGAGTATCTTCTACTATAAATAAGAAAGTGATTAGGAGGAATGGATTTTATGTTTAATTTGATAATAAAATCAAGGAACTTTGGTTCAAGATTCCAGTGTCAGAATTTAGTAATGATTTTTTTTTTATTTGTGATTTGTAGAATACTGTGTAAATCTGCTATGTTTTAATTTAATTGTTTGTAGGCATCCCAGTAGGAGATCTTTTGCATAAAATTATGATTTGAAATTTGAATGTAGTAGCCAATTTGTGATATTGATAGTTGAATCCATGAACATTTACCAGGCAGAGGATGGTCAGTGGGAATAATGGAGATGATATTTTATATTTTAAAATTTAAAGGATAAAAATGTGGCAATTATTTAAATAACTTCTCCCAGCAAAAAATTCAAATGTGCAAAATTATTTCTTTAAAAAAAATAGTTAAATCGTTTATAGATAATGAACAAAAAACGGTAAATAAATTTTTCAAAAATGGAAATATTTTAATGACTTTAATACTCATGAATTCATAAGAAGTTAGAGTTCTGAAGTGCTAGCACCGAAATTGAGTGTAGGACCTCAAATGACAGGGCATGATGCTTTCTCACTGTGCTAAACCACTCAAAGCAATAAATTTATCCTACTACAAAGAATTATACAAGGAAATAAAATAATAATAATAATAATAATAATAATAATAATAATAATAATAATAATTATTATTATTATTATTATTATTATTATTATTATTATTATCATCATCATCATCATCATCATCATCATCATTGCTGTAACTATAATTTTCTTTCTTTTTTAGAAATATGTAATTCTATAAATAACGTTAATGTGCTAATACAAGGAAAGATTATATTCTGTTATATAATTATTTATTTAATTTTCTAACAGAATGCATTAAAGTGGATTTGAACCCAGAATTTCAAGCTTCCTTTAGTTATCCACTTCATCTTATACATGATCATACATATGTGAAAAAGATAAATGATCTCCAATGTATATATTTTGTGGTGAACCAATACTCATTAGTTAGTCCAGATCATCATCTCCCATATATATATATATATATATATATATATATATATATATATATATATATATATATATATATATATATATATATATATATATATATATATATATATATATATATATAGGGCTCAGTTTATATTAAGATAGCAAATCTTCAAACTTTAATGAGCAGCTTCAATCTCACCATTCTCCAACTGTTCAACCCTCCATATCATTAAAAATCTGATGATAGCAAAATTCAATGCTCTTATTTTCCAATTTTGTTATCACACCCATGTTGACCATAAGTTAATCAGACCTCATATGTGGGACCTTAAGCCCAATTAAATACACATAAGAGTATTGCAATAATACAGGCTAACAGAATGTAATTTTTCTTGTATTAACATATTAATATTATTCATAGAATTATTATTAGTATTATTACTATCATCATTATTATTATTTTTGTTAATGGTACTTTTCCTACATCCCTTAAAATTGCTAAAGTTGTTCCTATTTTTAAGAAAGGATCTAGAGATTTGGTAAGTGACT
This sequence comes from Epiperipatus broadwayi, assembly GCA_028023455.1. NCBI lineage: Eukaryota > Metazoa > Onychophora > Udeonychophora > Euonychophora > Peripatidae > Epiperipatus > Epiperipatus broadwayi. The sequence continues at coordinate 3,377 of JAQFVV010003239.1, read as the reverse complement.
ATAGGCCTATTTCAATTCTACACACTGTTGCTCGAATTTTTGAAAGATGTTTGTATAATAAAATTATCTTGGATGTCTCTAAGGTTTTGGCACCAGAGCAGCATGGATTTTTGCCTAATAGGTCCATTGAAACAAATTTGCTAACTATTTTTGATCACATTTCAAATTCAATTGAGAATCAATCTAGGTTAGATGTTGTTTATTTTGATGTGTCCAAGGCTTTTGATAGAGTTAATCATAAAATTCTTCTTCAGAAGCTTTGTAGGTTAGGTTTTTCTAAATTATTAATTAATTGGTTTGACTCTTTTCTTAGGGATAGAATGTCATGTGTGAGGTTTAATGGTAAATTGTCATTACCTTATTATTGCTTCAATGGGGTGCCTCAAGGCAGTGTTCTTGCACCTTTATTATTTAATGTATACATTGATGACCTAAAACATGCATTAAATTTTCACATCTTCTATGTTATGCAGATGATTGCAAAATTTTTAGGCATATTTATTCTATTAATGACTGTTTTTTACTTCAAAGTGATGTAGATAATTTCTTGAATTGGTGTGAATATAATTATATAGATATAAATATGGATAAGTGCTCCATTGTCTCTTACTCTAGAAAATCTGAAGTCTTAAGGTTTTCCTATTATATTGGGGACTCTAAAATTATAACAAATGATTATCAAAGAGATCTCGGAATAATATTTTCCAATAATGGATCTTTTCATAATCACATTAATTTTATGGTGAATAAATCTCTTAAAATTGTAGGAGCTATTTACAGATATGGAAAAGCATTTAATAAATTTACAAAGATTAAACTTTTTATATCCTTAGTTCTTCCCATCTTGGAGTATGGTTCAATTATATGGAATCCTCATAACAGGACAGATATCATAAGAATTCAGTCTGTTTTTGACAAATTTGAAAAATTAAATAGTTTAAGTAATGAACACTATATTGATTTACTACTGAGACGAAAAACAAAAGATCTCAAACTTCTTCATAAATTCATCTCCCAGAATATTATGTATCTAATTTGCTTTCTAACTTAGGTATTAAAAAAATATATATATAATACTCGTACTCATAATGTTTTTGAACTGAAAAATTGTAAATCTGATGTATTAAGATTTTCCCCTTTATTTCGTTTACCTAGAACTTATAACAAAGATTTTGGTAATGATGATGTTTTTAATTTGGATTTTAAACAATTCACTAAAGTCCTCATAAAAAAATATTTTCCTTAATTTCATTTGATATATTGCCTTTTTATTTATTTGTGCATTTTATTGATTTTCTATTTTATTGGTATTATTTTATTATTATTATTATTATTATTATTATTATTATTATTATTATTATTATTATTATTATTATTATTATTATTATTATTATTATTATTATTATTATTATTATTATTATTATTATTATTATTATTATTATTATTATTATTATTATTATTATTATTATTATTATTATTATTATTATTATTATTATTATTTTTTTAATGCTTATTTAGATTTGTATTACTGTGCAATCTATAATTGGCTAAATGCTGTTGATATGTACATTAAATAAATAAAGAATTGAATTGAATTGAATTATTATTATTATTATTATTATTATTATTATTATTATTATTATTATTATTATTATTATTATTATTATTATTATTATTATTATTATTATTATTATTATTATTATTATTATTATTATTATTATTATTATTATTATTATTATTATTATTATTATTATTATTTGATTTTTAAAAAGCATTTATGGCACTGGTTATATTATGCTAAGCATTAGTTTTATTTTGTTTATTTTATTTTATTTTTGTTTATACTGTATGTTATGTTGTAATTATTTACTACTGTTATTGAATTTCCAAATGTAATATCTGTATAATTTTAATATTTTATGTTATATATTATTTTTTTTTGTATTTTATTAGTGTTTTTTAGTAAATACTCGTTTATCTACTAAATATTAGTTAGCTTTACCTAATTTTCTTAAAACATCCAGTAGGAAGCAATTTAGTTATAATGGTCCTAAATTATTTAATATCTATTTATAAGAGATTGTTCTGTGAATTTAATGAACACTATCTTATTTGATTTTTAAAAAGCATTTATGGCACTGTTTATATTATGCTAAGCATTAGTTTTATTTTGTTTATTTTATTTTTATTTATACTGTATGTTATGTAATTATTTACTACTGTTATTGAATTTCCAAAAGTAATATCTGTATAATTTTAATGTTTTATGTTATATTTATCCTTTTTTTTTGTATTTTATTAGTGTTTTTTAGTAAATACTCGTTTATCTACTAAATATCAGTTAGCTTTACTTAATTTTCTTAAAACATCCAGTAGGAAGCAATTTAGTTATAATGGTTCTTAATTATTTAATATTTATTTATAAGAGATTGTTCTGTGAATTTAATGAACACTATCTTATTTGATTTTTAAAAAGCATTTATGGCACTGGTTATATTATGCTAAGCATTAGTTTTATTTTATTTTATTTTTTTTTGTTTATATTATATGTTATGATGTAATTATTTACTACTGTGATTGAATTGCCAAATGCAATATCTGTGTGATTTTAATATTTTATGTTATATTTATACTTTTTTTTTGTATTTTATTAGTGTTTTTAGTTGTTACATTTAAATTCCTCACACAAGATTTTTCTTGTATGGAATTTATCTCACTGTATTATACATTTATTGTTTGCTTCATAATGAATAAATAAATAAATAAATAAATTATTATTATTATTATTATTATTATTATTATTATTATTATTATTATTATTATTATTATTATTATTATTATTATTATTATTATTATTATTATTATTATTATTATTATTATTATTATTATTATTATTATTATTATTATTATTATTATTATTATTACTATTATTGGTGATTATTTATCTTTTCAGCATATATGTGCTTGAGTGTATCAGTGATATTACATAGAGTGGAGAGTGATGGGTCATCTGAAAGTCTGTGCTCATATACCCTATATTACATATATAGACACAGGTATATAAGCCTGTGTTTCAGTTATTATTATTATTATTATTATTATTATTATTATTATTATTATTATTATTATTATTATTATTATTATTATTATTATTATTATTATTATTATTATTATTATTATTATTATTATTATTATTATTATTATTATTATTATTATTATTATTATTATTATTATTATTATTATTATTATTATTATTATTATTATTATTATTATTATTATTATTATTATTATTATTATTATTATTATTATTATTACTACTACTACTACTACTACTACTACTACTACTACTACTACTACTACTATTACTACTACTATTA
>JAQFVV010003238.1:0-12893 GCA_028023455.1 Epiperipatus broadwayi | reverse complement strand
TAATTACTGTATTTATTTTTAATAATTAAATTTAGTTGAACAAATGGTTTTTTTAATTCAATGGAAATAATTTTTAAGACCATTTTAAACAAATAAAAATTATTATTATTTTTAATAATATTTTACCAAATTTAATGTATTGTCAAAATTTTTAAAAAGTTAAACATTTTGATATGAATTAGTATATGGAAAGAAGCAATTTAAATTTATTAAAATAATATAGACAACAAGTAAGGCAAAATATTACCCATTCTCTCTAATAAATTATTTTGAATATAAGAGAGTAATCTGTTCAAAGTGCAAATCAAGCCAATCAAATCACCAAAAGAAGACAGAGAAATTTTTATATCAGTTACATCAATTATTATATTTTATACTAAAATATATGGTTACAATATATAGTGCACATACTATAAACTAATTAAAAATAACTTTTTAATTCACAGTTAACTGGATACGTGTACACATATATTGTGTAAATTATTGATAGATCTGTTTAACTTATGATATTGCTTGATATTTATTTCCAGTCTGGTAAATAATTTCAGTTTTTATTAATGCTTGATTCAAAAATGTTTTTCGATTACAGTATTTTTAATTGTAGTATGTTTAGAAATATTTAACTTTTTTGTTGTATTTATATAAGGGATTATTTCCATCATCTAAAATAAGTATTGAATGTCTTTTAAAAAAAATAACTTTATTTAAATATTCCAAATACATTCAACTGCTAGAAGTAGCACACAAGTTATGTATATGGAATATTTAAATGAAGTTAAACTTTTATAAAGACATTCAATACTTATATTAGATGATGGAAATAGTCCAAAATATAAATACAACTAAAACACCATCATTACAAACCTTCAGGAAAACACTCAACTTTTTTAATTCAATTAAAAAAAATATCAATATTTATTAAAGGTAAAAATGTTTTAAATGTAATTTAAAATTATAAAATTTTCACTATGAGGAATTGCTAAAAAAAAATTGCAACAAATAATATTAACTAAAACACAGACTTAGTATATACCTATGACTATATATGTAATACATAGGGTATATGAGCACAGACTTTCATCCAACCCACCATTCTCCACTCTATCTCATAACACTGATGGATGGACAGTTGATGAGTTGGAATGTGGAGTAGATTGAAGCCTGTCCATTAAATTATGAGGATTGGCTATCTTAATATATATCTGAGCACTTATAGCATATATATGTAGAGATGGTAATCTGGACCAACTGATGATTGATGGTTTAGCATGATATGCATATTAGTGATTATTTTTCTTTTCGACATATATGTGTTCTAGTGTATCAGTGTTATGAGATAGAATGGAGAGTGGTGGGTTGTGTGAAAGTCTGTACTCATATACCCTATATAATAAATAATATTATTGTCAAAATATCAATATATATATATATTCTTCTGTATTCTCATTTTCTAGTAATCCTTGTGTAATATTTTTAATTGCAGCAGTTTATTTTACTTAGCTTTAAAAAATTTAATATTTATGAGAGGAAAACACATCTATATGAAAGAATCTTCATGAACTTACTGAATAAACTATTAAGCATCACATGATCACTATCTTATACTAGCACATAATTGTTTATAAACAAAGCAAAACTCTCCATACAGTATTGCCACCCTGTGTCAACCAGAGTAATCAATGACTGCCAGAAGGCTTGTGCATATTGGATGAGTAGGCATAGGCATTAGATAGGGATTTTATGCACAAGACTTTTGGCATTCATTGATTACTCTGGTTGGCACAGGGTGGCAATACTGTATAGAGAGTTTTGCTTTGTTTATAACTTACTGAATACTGGCCTAGCATTAATGTTAAATGAATAATGATAATATCTCATTTTCAGTTCAGTAAATATTCCATTTCTTTTCTTTTTAATTAATCAAATAAAGTTTTCAATTAATGCATGGTAAATAAATGTTTTTTTTTTGTTTCAAATTATTTTAATGGTCTCTATCTTGTAAATTAAGAAGTGATAACAATTCATCAAAGTGAGTTATTTCTTGAATTTTTTTCAGTTTTAGACATCTTCATATTATTTCAGAGAATATATGGTTAAGTATGCATGATCAGAGATTGAAATTGATGAAAGTATTATGATTTTTTCCATTCATTACAATAAGTAGTCTAAAACTATTTTTTTATGGTTATCTTCCATTGGTAATAGGGAAGTTGTAGGAGCTTTTTTCTCAACAGATTACCTGTTTTAATTTTGTTGATATAATATTATACTTGTATTACAATAACAGTATTACAATAACAGTTAGATATCTTTCAGTGAAGTTGTTCTATTATTCTAATTTTTAATTAGTTTTATGATGTTACTTAAAATAAGTAATTCTTAAGCAAATGACTCTAGACTTTAGAATTTTTTAACTAAAAATATAATTATTTTCTTAAAATAAGTGTTAAATATTAAAAATATATAATAGAGCTATTGAAATAATATTTTTATTTCTTAAATAAAAATTTAATAATTAATTACATATTGTACAATTGTGTCAGAGTGAGACTAATGGATATTATACCACAAATATTAGACTCTAGGATACCCAATTTGGAAGTTCATCAAGAAGCAAATATGTTGCAAATATGATGGAGAGGAGTGCCAAAGCATGAAACCATGGCAGGGGTTGGGGGGGGGGGTTCCTGACAGAGATATTTTAAGTGCTGGCTCTGACTAAGCATTTATCACAAAGCTTGTTGAGGAATTGACAATCTCATTGTTTATAACTTACAAACTTAAGAGATAGGGTCATGTGATCTATGACTCTTATTTTGCCTATTTATAGTCTCTGCCTTAAGTCTTATGCAATGTTATATTGCTAAGACTACTAATATATGGTATGGCTGAAGATCTATTAGCCCCATATAGCTATTTGTGTTGGATAGCTGGGTTTGAAGACATGTAGATGTCTGAAAATTTCAGTTTTCCACTCAATAGATAACTTTTAGATAAGCGCTTAGCTTTGGATTGGTATTTTTAGATATAGTGTCTGAACCTACCCTGGCACCTCTCTGAGGAGGGCCAAAGCACAAAACCATGGTCAGGGGTTGGGGGGGGGCGTTCCTGACAGAGATATTTTGAGTGCTGGCTCTGGCTAAGCATTTATCACAAAGCTTGTTGAGGAATTGGCAATCCTCATTGTTTATAACTTATAAGCTTAAGAGATAGGGCCATGCGATCTATGACTCTTATTTTGACTATTTATAATCAGTCATTTTGTTTGTATAAAAGAAAAAAAAACACATTTTATTTAGTTAAAAGAAAAACGTGTTAAATGAAGCATTAATATGAATTATCCAAAAACAATTTTAATTTAAATCAATCTTGACATTGAAAAAAAAAAACAATTGAATCAAATTAATTGAAACAATATTATTATAATAAGAATAATTTTAATCTATTTTTTATGATAAATATAATTTTTTTCTTTATTACTCCATTGATTTTTTTGTTATAATCAACTAATTTTAATTTTTTTTTTTTTGAAACTATTGATAAAATCATTATACAGATAATAAACCTATTTTCTGTACGTCGAATTAAAAACTTGTTTAATGTGAAACTAATGTGGAAAAATAAAAAAAATTTCTTCCCTTATTTCATCACATAATAACATTTAATATGAAAGGGTTTTTTTAAAAAGAATATTTGGAAACAAAAACGGTTCTATGTTTTTATTATTTTGCAAAGTATCTGTATATACAGAGAATAGGTTGTAAAGGTATGCAGAGAGTAAAACAAAAAGGGATAAAGTTTGCTTCATGATTTTTCAACAAAAAAAAAGAGTGATTGTGAGTTCTTGAAAATGAGAATAATGAACAGAATGGCTTTCAATCATCATGGGTTGAATGCATAAATCTTGTATTTTATAAAAAAAAAAGTCTAATAATGTTGAAAACATTCAGTATTGGTTACAAAAGCTCTTTCATATACATTCTGTGAAATATCAAATAATTTCTCTCTTAGCATTTTTAATACTGCTGTGAACTTGATTACAGATTTTTAAAACCATTTTGTTTGAACAAATATTATAAAAAACCCAGATATATAATTTACATTTTAAAACCATCCAATCGTAACATGATCACCATTTCATATGCTAACACATGCTGATAATAAGAGTATGCAATGCAATACACTGACTTCTATTTTGGAGTCAGGAATCTCTCAACCATTATGCCGAGAGACATCTGTTTGCCACTTTACCTTCTCTTTCCATTCCCCACCCTAAGTTTTTCTCATAGTCTTCTCTACTCTGTTCCATCCTATTTCCACAACATAATCTTTGTCAACTCCATTGCCTTTAATATCTAAATCTCTCCTATTTTTTCCCATACCCAGCATAAAAACCAAAAACCCATTTTCTGTATAATAATGTTGTTTATATTTCTTCTACCACAACTTCATTATTTGTACCCTTTCTGTTTGCAGGCACTTACATTCAATTAACAAATGCCTACTATTTTCTTTGCCTTCCTTACACAACTTGCAGACTAAACAATTCACATTTTTCCATTTATGTGTATATTCCCTTGTTGCTAAAGATCCTGTTCAAGCCTTAAATAGTAAACTACTTTTCTTGCTATTCTGATAAATTAACTCACACCCAATATTACTTCTATATATATTTAATCTCTATTTACTCTCCATACTAGTTCTCCATCTCCCTATTCTTTATTAATGCATCTAATCTTCTATCCAATTCCTTGCCACTATAACACTCAACTATTCTCCTAACACAATCATCCCACTTTTAGTATCAGTATACTGACATAAATTCTTTAGCCAAATCTTCTGCACCCTAAAATAATATATATTGTACTATATTTATCTGCCATATTAATAGTACGTATACTATTGCTTAGCTCATATTTTAAATTAGGCAAACTTTACAATGCATCTGTAAACTACATCTAGATAATCATATTTTAGAATTTATCAATTTGCTTACATACTTAATTGAATGAACCAATAAGCTTATAATTGATAAATAAACATGTAGGAGTAATTAAAAAGTGATGTTTTATTTCAGATTGTAAGTTCGAATTTGGTACTTACATTTTAGAGTTTGTGATAGCATTCTGCTGTATCTTTCTCCGGAGGGAGTATTTGTAATGGCAAAATGCCATGTGACTTTTTAAAATAGCATATCAGAAAAAGTAACATCTTCTAAAAGCATATTAAAAAGTTACAATTACGGCATTCTGCCATCACAAACATAAACAGCAGGACTAATACATAAGTACTGAAATTTATAAAGACATTATAATGTAGTAAAATAAAACCAGAGAATAAGTTGGCTTAAGTGATATTTTTTTCGAGGCGTCGAAGCCATGTCTGAGATATCTAAAAATTAAATTTACCGTTTTTCATTCTCTACTGAGAAATGTTGCTGACATTTTCTTTACAGTTTTAAAATTCATATATATTTATTTTCTAATATTTAAATTTAAAAAAAAAAATCAAAACATATCATGAAAATTGAATAATTAGGATTTGAAAGTAACTTAAACCACACAACAATGACTAGTCATTGTGTATTTGGTAATCTCAAACTTTGCAAGATTATTTTGAGAAAATATTATAATGATCTAAAAACTTGGTTTTTTAAAAAAAGTTTATGATTATTTTTGTATTGTAATTATGTAATAATTATTAGAAATCAAAAATATATATTATTACATATTTATTTTTAAATATAAAAAAGCATTCTTCTAAATATTGTTACCATAGAGATTATGGTCATGAGAAATACAACTGTCTAGAAATGATGTCACACAGCACACTTATAATATTTAGCGATATTGTATAAATTATGAAAAATGTTTAAACTTTTAAAGTATAAATTGATAGATTTAGTAGATATTAACATGGTTCATCTAGGAATTTGTTGTTAGCATCTAAATCATTAATAACATAGGGTGAAATTTTCAATATTAAGTATCTCGGGGTTCTACAATTCATAATTAATAATAAAAACTATTTGAAACAAAAAAATATGTTAAAAGAATAATAAAGTAATGAAATGAATACTATATAAATGCATGGGAGTATAATTGGCTTAATAAAAATATTGAACACCCTCTACAAGGAAAAACCTGTATTGTAGTTTAATTCAAACTTGTTTTCTTAATTACGTATTTCAATAATTATAAAATTAAAGTTATTTATACAAAAACTTTAGCTTCACCTATTTATATAGAAAGTAGGTTGAAGTAAAAAAGGGTTCCCCTCTTTTCTTCCTAAACATAAGCTTGTGGTTAAGACCTGTAGAGGTCCCTACTATCGCATTTTTATGCGCACATTCTTGAGGTTACAGCCTTAGTAAATATTACTACATCTTTAATTAAATCTTAATAACAACTGATACTAAAAGTTATATGAGTCTTTTATTTCCATTATATTTTTATAACAATTTTTTGCAAATTTCAATCTGCTGAATATTACAACTTTAATTTTTTTATTTTTATATGGTACATTTTGATCATCATCAATTATATAACATTATTTTTACATTGCGTATCATAGGAAATAAAATTTTTTTTTAGTTAAATGCCAAATATTTGTAACTCTTACCTGCAGTACATTCACAATGAGAGTCTAAATATGTGATAACCTTCCCTTGTGCTGATGCAGCACCCATAAGTCTAGCCCTAATAAGCCCTTCTCTTTTTTTAGCTCGCACAATCTTTACTTTAGGATAATCCTTCATGTACCTTTCCAGCGGTTCTTTTATATGATCTACAAAAAAAAAAAAAAAAATACTAAATATATAATATTCTACATATTATACATATCTAAAGAGATATAATATATATCTTTAGATATATCTTTGATAAATGTTAAAAATATAAGCAAATGATAATATTATGCAAAGTTCTAAACAAAAATGTAATAAAATGAATATAATTCAAAATGAAGCATCAAATGATATCTCGTCTGCATTTTGAACATGATTTGAGAGAGACCATCAGTATCACAATGGAAAATATAAGATGGAGCAAATAAAAAAAATAATGAATTTAAGAAATATAGCAAAATGTTTATTTTGACACATAGTATTTTGTTTTTTACAAACATACTCTTAATCTAGTATCAGCAGTTTCTGGATTTTTTTGGATTAGCATTTTTTTTTCAGATTAAATGAACATGATGTAATAGTTAAGAATATATCCTCCTCCCATTATAAGCCTCCTGGGTTTTAAAACACTTTGTGTCTTTTGTAAAAAAAAAAAAAAAAACATAATTAGATCTGCTAATTTACATTTTTTTTTTTTTAATTTTTAAATCTTAAGATGTAATTATCTATTAACATACTCATTATTATCAATCATTACCAACCATTCTCAGTCCACTATAAAATGAAGATCTTTCCAAATGTAATCCACTTTTCCCAATTCATAAGCTCTCTTCTTTACAATATATCAAAAAACTTCTTTATTTCATCCATCCATCTCACATGTGGTCTTTTACAATCTCTTAGAATCCAGTATAAGACTTCGATTGTCCATCTATTATCATCTCTTTTAGCAATATATTCAGCATAGTTCCACTTCATTCTCTTAATTTTTCAATGGTATCAATGATAGCTGTTTGTTCTCTCACTTAAGTATTTGTCTTTCAATTCCTTATTATTACTTCCAATATACATCTCTTCATATTTTGCTGAGTGGTTTAAAGTCTTTGTATTGTCATTTATTAAGAGTTCACATTTAAGTAAGAAACAGTAAAACATATCTATTAAAAATTTTCTTTTTAAACACACAGGCATACTATCAAAACCACTCCATCCAAGTTTAATTCGATGATTATTTTCCTCCATTATGTTTCAATCTACATTAATAAAGTGACCAAGATATTTGTAGTTGTTAACTTCTTCTAATTCATCATTATTAATCTTTAGTACATACTTTTGAACAAATTCTTTGAATATTATTTCAATCTGTTTGGTGTTTCTGTTTAGTCCTATTGTTTTTACTTTCATCTGATAACTTCTGCAACATTTCCTGAAACTTTGAAACATGATTTGCAAAACAACCACATCATCTATAAAATCTAGATGACTTAAATAATCTTCATGTATTTTTATTCCCTTAGCTCCCCATATTAATTCACAAAATATTTATTGTACAACTGCTGCAAAAAGTTTTGGAGATATGGAATCAGCATGCCAAACATTCTTATAGATATTAAACTTCTTAGTATCACTATGTAATCTCCTCTTTCTTGTTGTATTTTTATATTGGACTATTTCCGTCATTTAATATATGTGTTGAATGTCTTTAGAAAAGTTTAATTTTATTTAAATATTCCAAATACATTCAACTGTTAGTAATATCACAGCCAACAGGTTAGTATATGCACCAACTGTTAGTAATATCACAGCAAACATTAGTATATGCACTGTGATATTATGAACAGTTGGTACAAATACTAACCTGTTTGCTGTGATATTATTAACAGTTGGTGCAAATACTAACCTGATTGCTGTGATATTACTAACAGTTGAATGTATTTGGAATATTTAAATAAAATTAAACTTTTCTAAAGACATTCAACACACACATTAGATGATGGAAGAAGTTCAATATAAAAATACAGCTAGAACACCATCATTACAAACCTTTAGGAAAAACTCCTCCTCCTTGTGTTTCATTAAATAGTCTTCAAAATATGACAATATCTCGAGTCTATAACTTGACATTTTAATCACTGTGAAAATATTTATAGAGTATTATATCTTTTTATAATATACAAATCCAAAGTATAATAACTCACATTCGTTGCCCTTTCTATAACTTCTTTCAATATTTGGATATGATCCACTGTACTGAAATCACTTTTAAATTTGGCTTGTTCTTTGATTGGTTTGAATCTATAGTTCAACGTAGACTAATTTTAATAATCTTGATAAAATTTTTGTACATAACTCATAGAAGACTAATAGGTCTGTAATTTCAAATATCTTCTTTATCATTTTTTTTTTAATATCAGTTGTACTATTGCATTTTTCCAAATACCTACTGTATCTTTATCATTTAAGCATTTGGTATATGATTTTATCAACAATTTTTCTTTTTTTTCATCTGCTTCTTTAAAAATACTAACAATAATTGTATCATTTCCATAAACTATTCCTTTCTTTATAGATTTAACTGTTCACCTCACATCGTTTTTTAAAATGCTGGGCAATTCAGAAAATGTAATGGTAAAGAATATTTTCTTGTTATTTATTAATATTCACATGAATGTTCTGGACATTTATACAGAAAAGGTAGTCGATGTATTTTAAATTTAGCTTTTATTCATGCTTAGCAAGCTTTCAGTAGATAACATAACATAATCATAGCACTTTCATTTCTTTATTATATAATTGTTTATATAACTTTTCTACACATTACATGATATCATCTCACTTTTCAGTAATATTTATATCTTTCCTTTTTATTACTGTAATAATGATTTACTTTCAACTAACTTGTCTGCGCTTTATAAAATAAATATTATTTACATACGTTATTGCAATTTATAGCATCTAAAAACTACTGCATAGTAAATCGTAGGATTTCACACTGTATGTTTGTAATTTAGACTCAGTGAGTTAAATGTGAAGATATTTAAAGCTTCATGCTTTCAAACCTAAATGCTAGAAAGATAAGTAAAGAAGAGGGTGAATCGCCCTTTTCTTGTAAAATTCTCTGTCTTGTGTTTAAGGTTTGTTCATTATTCAGATAGACATCACAACATCTGATTGGCTGTCAGATAAGTATTATAATAAGCATGAAAGGTTTGCAGGCTTTCAATTTAATTTATAAGGGGAAAACCTGGAAAGATTGACTTAAGCAAAAAAAAAAAAAAATTAAAAAAATGTGATGAATTACATTCTTTAAGAGAATTGTATTGATTTGGAAAAAATAACTATAAAATCAAATGCCATCTTTGAACTTAGAAAGTGGGGAGGGAAATGTAATGAAAGTAAATACAATTTGTTACATTTTCATTTACCATTGTCAAACTCCCTCCACTCACAACTTTGACGCTATTTATTTCAGATAAATACACTAATGATTATTACTAATTATTTTCGAAACTAGAGATTATCTCTAGCACAGATATAAACTTTAAACCTCAGTTAAAGATTAATATATCTATTTTTTTAAATTTACACACATGGAGCTATTCACCTTTCTCTATCCCGTACGTAATATCTTTATAGATATAATAAACACCTCCATACTTCCCTATTCTTTTTAAATTCATATAAATAAAGATATAATAAAAGACAAATAATCTCCAAGATACCTGTATTATATGCAAAGTATACTTTGCATATAATAGAGATATATATGAGATAATGACCTGAGCCAACTGATGAGTACTGGTTCAGCACAAAATGCATCTTGGGGGTCATTTGTTTTTTATTACATTTTTATTTATATGAATTTAAAAAGAATGGGGAAGTATGGAGGTGTTTATTATATCTATAAATACAATTTGTATATTTTACTTCAAATATTTTATAACAAAATTTTTTATATATACACAAACATACAACTTGAAGTTTTGACTGAATTGTAGTCTTCTTCAGAACTATGATATAATGATAAAATTAAATTCTGTTTTAAATGGAACATTAAAAATGACACACTGTAAGAAAACTGAAATTTCATTTAAAAAGTTAAGTAAGATAGTAAGAGATGCCTTAATGTGTTGCTGACTTAATAGTTTCATTCAATTTAAGAATTAGTCTAAAAAAATTATGACTTGATTTCATCACTAAATCATTCCACCAAATAATTCAGGTCTATGTGTATTTACTGCTGTATATTAATATGAAATATAAAGTTTTCCCTTTTAACAAAAAAGTTACTTTATTTTTAAATTGGGTAATTCTCTAAAATATTTTTTTCAGAGAATTGGAATTTTTCTTGATATTTTATGTATAACTGATGATTATATATACAATAAAAATTTATGAAAAGTATATTTAATAAGGTGTTACTGACATTATTGAAAGATGATACAGAAATGGGGTTGGATTGGACATATTGCTAAAAGTGATGATAATAGATGGACATTTGAAATCTTAAATTGTAATCCAAAAGATTCTAAAAGATAGAAAGATATCAACATATGAGATGAATGGCTGAAATAAGAAAGTGTGTTGAAATGATATGAAGAAGAGAGAATAGAGATTGGAGCAGATGGACTGAATTTGGATAGACCTTCATTCTGCAGTAGATTTGTAAGGGTTGAAAATGATCATGCTATTTAATAAATTAATTGAAAATGGGGTATGGATCATTGAAAAAAAAATATAAAAATATTATGTAAAGGAACTATAATTATTTTAAGTGGAAATGATTAATAAGACTGAAAATAGAAACCTTTTAAGATTGTAGTGCTACTAATATATCAGATTAATATTCTGTATTTAAGAATTAATTATTTATTGAATATTTTTAAGAGAAAACAAATTTGATGAATCAAATAATTTGTTAGAAAGCTAATTTTAGGCAAATATTAATGAAAACAGTTCTGTAGTTTTTTTTTTTTTTACATATATCATAGCATCGGCCGGGACGCGAGCCCACACCTGTCTGCAACCAACGATTTGCTTGCAAGGCGGGTGCGATGACCTCTCAGCTAACAACGCTTGACAGTTCTATAGTTTTTAAAAAGAAAAATAAATAAAAAGAATGCTTTTATATTTTAGAAAAAAATATATGTGTGCGTTCTATTTTCATTATTTTTATTTACGAAAGTTATTTATTTTATGTGATAAAATATTGGTGATTGCAATAATAATATTAAAACGACGACATATAATTGAACTTTCTTTGACCTTAAGCATTTTAATCTAATTAAAACAAATTTATTTAATAACTTCAGTGATTAGAAAACAAAAAGAAAGAAAGAAAACATTCTTACATTAAAACAAATTAATATTGCTTATATTGAAATTAAAAAAATTTGTCTCGCATATAAATGACATTTGTTTAAAAAGAACTAAGACATGCTAATTTATCTGCTGACAAATTGTTCATTTATGGACAGCAATTGTAGAAAATGAAAACAACTTTTTCCAGATCTATATGACAGTCTTAACAAATTTACATATTTATAAAAATAAATAGTATCCTTTGAAATTTCTAAAATTCTAATATTGATAAGGTATATTTTTTGAACGACTAGATAAAAATACAATATTATAAAGAAAAAAAAAAATACTTTCCAATATCAGAACACGTAAAAATAATAGTTTGATCTAAAACTTGAAATTTAACATTGTTATGTTTTGCCATTAAAAAATAAAACTAAGAATACAATTTAGTTATTTTTCTGAACCAAAAAATTGATGTAAGAAGTCAAGGCGTTGTTAGCCGAGGAGGTCATCGCACCCGCCTTGCAAGCAAGTAGTTGGTTGCGGACGGCTGTGGGTTCGCGTCCCGGCCGATGCTATGACATATGAAAAAAAAAATGGATGTAAGAAAAGAAAATGCAATATGTTTTGTACCAAAAAAAGGAATTGTTTGTTTGCAGTTTTAATTAAATAGAATAAGTATCTATCTATCTTCATAATATCATTAGTTTTTTTTTATATGTTAGAAAAAAAAAAAGCTGTTATTTACAAACTTTTTTTTTTTACTTTAAATTTGCTTTTTCTACGATAAAATTTTACCGTAAATTTGCTTTTTTTTTTTTTTTAAGTTGAAAGGTCTAACATCCATCACAATAATTATAATTAAATTTG
This sequence comes from Epiperipatus broadwayi, assembly GCA_028023455.1. Lineage (NCBI taxonomy): Eukaryota > Metazoa > Onychophora > Udeonychophora > Euonychophora > Peripatidae > Epiperipatus > Epiperipatus broadwayi. The sequence continues at coordinate 94 of JAQFVV010003238.1, read as the reverse complement.
AAAAATAAAAGTCTAAATTCTGCAGATGATAAAAGCACGCCCAAAAAAAGTATACTATTTTTTCATATATAGGGCATATGAAGGCACAGACATG
>JAQFVV010003237.1:0-12914 GCA_028023455.1 Epiperipatus broadwayi | reverse complement strand
CCGATAAATGCATAATATATATTCACATGCAATATTATATATATATAATCATAATAAAAATAATAAATATAACGGTAATAAACTATTGTAAACAGTCTTTTCAATCCGCAGAAGTATTTTCGATTAATTATCAAAAGTACTTCTGCGGATTGAAAGACTTTATAATAGTTTATTACCGTTATATTTATTATTTTTATTATGATTACAATTAACTGACATTTTATTTATATTACATTAAAAGGTTAGAAGGTTGCCTTGACAGCGATGAGAATATTGATTACTATCTTTATTGTGAATGTTTAGGTGGTTACTGGTTGGTATCTAATTATATATATATATATGCATGTGTTACCATTTGTGTTATATGTTAGTATATATTATTACATATAATATAGCCATTTTTATATATGTTATATTATGGAAGGAAACTACTCTTCACACACACATTAAAAAATTGGCACACACTCTTCTGTTTTAAAAGCATAAGTGTTTTACCTATGCTTATTCTTTAAATAATTAACCAAGCCTAAATTAGAGCTTGAACACATTATGAGCCTCATTTTAAAATAAACTCTAAGCACAGGTAGATCATCTATGTTTTTAAAACATTTTTTTACAGGAGAGTTCATGTTAATTTTTCAGCAGTTTCCATCCACAATATTACATATTTATAAATCACTATATTACTAATTATTATATATATACAAACTAATAAGATGTAGTGTCAAGCTCTCATTTAGGAATGATCAATAAATATTGGTTTATTTAAAGAATGAGTTCTAAGTATAGGTGGACTACCTATGATTTGAAAATATTTTTTGACAGAAGAGGGCATGCCCATTTTTTAGCACATGTATGAAGAATAATTTTCTTCCACAATATTATACATACATATATGAAAATATATTTATAACCTTACATAAACTTATGATCAATCACATTGACAAATTTAGATAGAAATTTTTTGCACACATTTATTATTAAGAAACTAAATGATATAATAATACTGAAGTAATCCAATTCACATTATCTTTTAAAAAATGTCATGTTTCTCTCACTATTTTATTAGTGCAGATGGCTATTATTTTTGCATAGGTTTTGTTGCATATAAACTTCAAAACCATTTTTTATCATAAGTATTGGAATCATTTTTCTAAACTCTTTATCAACTCTTAAACAGAATTTACATCTTATACTTGTAAATAAGCAATTATTTTATCAAGCACCATGTTTACAGTTCTTCAGATTTTCTCATATAAAAGAATTTGAGTTGTAGGAATGAGATTCTTTTTATTCCTGCATAAATACTATATCTTGGATTGAAGAGGAAAGTATTCATTTATTTAACACTCTCATAAGGCGCGTGCTCAATTAGCTTGAAAGGCTGATATTTGAATGTAATATAATCTTATAATTATTTAAATAACTGCCTTATTAATAAATGCAATAGGTTAAAAACTATATGTATCCCTCTTATCTTTTATTTTTAATAAAAGTTTTATCCAGGAATACCTATTTGTAATAACTTTATTTGAATCTATTGATTAAAAAATTGAGATAGGTCACAGAAGATAGATTCTTGCTTTATCTTGATGTCATTGATCACTTATAGTGTCTTTGTTGATTTTTTTTGTTAACTTTTAGGAGATTCATCAACACTTGAGCTGTATTGGCTAATTCCTATTCCTAAGATGTTTTTACTGAACAACTGTCTTTAGTAGATTATTTTTATTCCTCATCAAAATTCACTCACTAGTATTTATGAATATTCTGATTAATGTTTCGAAAGTTAATTATTACATGAATCAACTATTAATTAAAAAGTTTAATAAATCAATTTTCTTCTGATGCTACTATATCTTATCACTATTACCTACAATAATTTACTTGTTAATTGCAGTTCTTGGATGGGTCTAATAAATAATAAGTTAAACATGGCAACAAAACCTGGGCTATCTATCATTTGTTATTTATCAGTATAACTTATTTTTCATTTGCATAGGTGATTTAAATTCAATTTATCTAAAATAGTTTTTAATAATAATAAAAAATAGTAGTTTATATATAGATAGTTTAATAAATATTTCCTTCAAGGCTATGCCAGACTGAATTAAAGTATATGGTAGTGTACTTAGAGAGCATTTCAATCTAAATGATAAATCAAATATTAATTAGCATAATGTTATCTCTTATTGCTAAAATATTATCTAGATTCAAAAATCTTTCTATGCCACAATTTTAGCTAAAATTTTTGTTTGACTTTTTCATTGTGTTGTTCCCACTACACATCACTTCATATTTTGATTTAAAACATGTCTTCTACAGCAAATGCTCAGAAACATTTATTTTATTCACATAAATATTTTGAAATACTGGTAATCCATTTTCTGTAGTCATTAAATAAATCTCAAATTGCTCCAATGTTATTTTTCTTACCTGTTTATAGATGACATTTAAAAATATTATTAATTAAAATTCAATATTTTTAAAAACAGGACTAAAGCGTTATAAAAAAATCCACTTTTCAAGTATATAAAATAATTGAGTAAAAGTTTTATAGATACAATGTTTAATTAAATAATAGTCTATAAATTTTTACTCAATTATTTTATATACTTGAAAAGCGAATTTTTTTATAAAGCTTTAGTCGTGTTTTTAAAAATATTGAATTATAATTAATAAATGTCATCCATAAACAGGTAGGATTATTAAATTAAAAATTTGTAAACTTAAAGAATTAAAATAATTATTTGCTCATTTAATTAGAGAATTGTATAAACATATAATTATTGGCTTGTCAATTAAAATTTTGGTGAATGAATGGATTTGTTAATTAAAAAAAAAAAAAGTATTTTGGATAATTGAATGATAAAAAAGACCAGCTCAGAAAGAAATTTGAGTTATTTTACTTCTATTTGTTATTGTTTCTGCTTCATCTTTTGTTTTTACTTTTGCCTGTATAACATGAAAAATAGTGAACCTTTACCAGTAGGGAAAAATGAATATGCATTGTTAATCACTACATGAAGAAAAATTTTAAGATAAGTCTACCTGAAACATAACCTGATTATGACCAAGATTGGCAATCAGTAAATAAAAACATTTCACTCATAAATCACTAAAAACCTATAATTTCATATGTAGGTATATATATATAATTCCACTTAAAAGAAAATTATATCTATTTGACTATCTTTGAACTTAAAGGTAATAATTTATTTTTATGAACTATTTTATAAACTTTTAAAAACTTATGTTACCAAGAAATCAGTGATATTTAATTTAGATGATTTATGAATTTGTGTAATTTTATATTAAGTAATTTAAATCTGTCCATTTATCTTGTATTTATAATTAAATACCTGATGTATTTATATTATCCTTTAATGTTTACATTGTATAAAATATGATTTTTTTGTCAATTGATTTGATGCAATACTGGCTTTTTGAATATTTAAATCTTTAAATATTTTTAATTTTTTTTTGCAGAAGCTATAATAATTTATTTTTGTTTTAAAGTGTTAAGATAACAAAAATTTCAATTTTTTCTTATTTTTTAAATCCCTTCTAAATAATTTTAAAAGAAAAAAGGAAACGTTTTATTTAAAAAAATCACTTATGCGATTTTTAATAATCAGAATTTAGTAACATTTAGTTTTAGATCAATGTTGTTTTAAAAAAGGTTTTAAAAAAAGAAATCTAAAAAGGTTTATTTTAATTTATTTTTTTTATACTTTAAATTTTATATCATTAAAAGTTAAGCCCTCTCTGAAAATATTCAAAAATCATTAATGTGTGTGTGTATAAAGTGGATGTGCAAGCATATAAATTGTTTAATAAGCTGATTAAATCTATTAGTAGTTCGTCTGTTTATTTTATTTGCTTCACACATGTTTGAAATTAAAACATTTGATATATATATGCACTTTATATTGCGATTCCTAGATATTTATCCACCATATTTGAATTTCGTGTGTGCTGACTTGCCTCTCATGATATATATTATTCCCACTGGAGGTACTTGCAGATGACTACTTTGTGTCAGTAGAGACATTTCTGACTATCATTTTTTTTTTTGCTTTGTAATAAGGATGTTAACAAGACCTACTTATTGTCATTCTATTTCTTAGTGATATAGGGTCAAATGCATAGAATATAGGGCTAATTTTGTAATGGACTGTATGGTGTGAATATTTATAATGAATTTAAACTATTTATTACTTTTTTGTTGCAAAAGTGTAATATATATGTGCACACATCTTGACTTAGACCAGATATCTGTTAAATTTATATAAATAATAGACTTCAGAGAGGACAGCAAAATTATGATTTAAAACTATCAGATATAAAATGCACTATACGCTAGTATGCAAAAGGAACAATTAACCCATTCAAATGCATTTGTAGTTGAACCGTGATGTATTTGAACTACATTTTACTGCAAATAAACTGTTTTGTTATCATTCAATCTGTTTTGGTCTTTTTTACTGTTGCCTGTTTTGCCAATTGATATTTGTGAAGAATCTCTGCTCTCTGTGATCTAGAGGCAACTTTAAATGTCTAAGTGATGATACAGCTGGATAGGCATTTACACTTGTTATCTTCACCAGTAAACTGTAGACTACAGGCCTAATGGTGCTCTCTAGTTGGATACTAGCACATCTACTATCCATTACAATATATATATATATATATATATATATATATATATATATATATATATATATATATATATATATATATATATATATATATATATATATATATTAAACACCCCATATAGTTAAGAGATCCAGTACTACCCTCTGTGAAATATTTATATATTTATTTCACAGAAGGTGGTGTACTGAATTTATTAACTATGTGGTGTGATTTAATATTTGGATTATTTCAGCTTAGCATTAGCACTGGAATTATCTTCATATATATATATTGAGACTGTTATGTATCTCATGACATTTAACTACATAGTAGTGTGTGTACATGCATATATATATATATATTTGAAAGTGCTGCACATTTGCAGTTCAATACACCATACATATTTTATTAAAATTTTATTAACAAAACCTGAGATATTATATGCTATGTATGATGTATTTAACAGTACTTAAAACAAGTAGCATATTATAGCTTCATTGCATAGGTATTTTATGAGAAATCCTAATTCATCTGCAAAGTAAATACATAAACCTAAATGCTGAATGTGTATGTATATTTATGTATACACAAAATACGTATTATTAGTTAAAATAATAATTATAAAATTAAACGGATTGCTAAATGTGTGTATATATATATTGTAACAATATTTATAAATTAATATAAATATGTATTTGTAACTATAATAAATTAATATAAAAGATCTGTATTTGTCACTATAATTTGTAACTATTTTAATATGTCACATTTGTAACCATAATAAATATTTAGATAGGGGAAATTATTAATTATTAGATATATGCCTATCCAATCTGTACCATGTAACTATATTAATTCATCATAGCATAGATAAAGAAATTATAGAATCACTGTGCCACTTGAAAATATCAGCATTAAAGATTCTTGGTATTTATTTATATATTGGGGCAGTCATCTGAACAATAAAACATACTGGCCATTGTCATCTAATAAAAATAATATTAAATATAGCAACTGAATAAAAGTACCCACTGTGAGATTCATGGAGTGCCTTGTGCTTATCTCCAATACTAGGTTCTTCTAACAAAGAATCCTTCCTATCCTTCTTTCCAAATATATAAGACCATTCATGGTCATATGCACACACGGGTGCTATTCATGACAACTTATAAAAAATGTATTTTATAAAACTAATATTATGAAGTTGGAAAGGGATGATATCACTCTTTATTCAGTTTAGCTAAGTACATGTGTTTTCCCATGAGCACCACTAGATTGTTTTCAATCTAGATAAGTATCTATTTATAGTGTACTTGAGTTCAAACTCATTCAGTACATATTTATTACACATGACTTGGATGACTATTGAACAAAAATGACATTCTTACATTTCATCTATATTGATAAAATTACAAGATCCCAATATTACTAAAGTTTATACTATAGATCAAAGATTCTTATAGACATTGCTAGCTCATTAGCGTATATTGATGAACAGACATGTATAATCCTATTAATGGCTTCCAAACAAGCATGTGAAGACCATTATTGATATTGATGGCCATTTAACTAAATTATTTATCACAATAAAGGTAATAATGATGATGATGATGATAATAATATCATAATAATAATAATAATAGTGATATCATAATAATGATTATAATAGTGATGATGATACCAGCCATGGCTTATCAATAAACTCACAACAATAAATTCATCTTTATAAACTTATAGGCATCTATTAAAATTATCCTATTTCATACTGGGATTTAATAATACTAATGGTGATGATTGATCATCATGAATCTCTTTGCATAATATTCAATTTTCTATAAACCCCTATTTACTAAAACATATTCATTATGCTAAACATTAAATTTAATGATTATAATTTATTAATGATGATTGATGGCGATCATAACTTTTATATAGTATTATTTGAAACATTTTTAACTAATAACATGATATCCATCTTTGATGAGGATGATCTAAATTCATGGACACAACACAATTTTAGCTTTCTATGTTGAACTATAATTATCAAAATTTGGTTATTCTCAAGCATAATCCTTAAATACTTAAATATCAACATTCTTGTTTACCTATTATTTTGCGGACGCTTAATATTTGCAAGTTATTGCTCAATATATACGAATGGTAATACTTAATAACTGCGAGCAATGATGATGAATTAAAATGATAGAATTAAGACAAAAAAAAAACAAAACACAATATTCTTAATAATTACTCGGAAACCAATTAAGATATATAATTATATTTTATTAACACTACTACTCTTTCTTTCCTTCTTTAAAGTCAAATCGACAATTAAATAAATGGCTGATTAATATAAAAATTCACATAAGTATAAGCAAATAAACTTAATATATAGGTTTGTCATTTTCTTGATATCTCAAAATAAGCTGACTTAAATCAATATTAGAAAAAAAAAATACATATTCTATAAATGCTTATTTAAGACTTTTCTTACTCATCATATCATAAAATAAATTTCAGGTGAAACTTGTATATGTTATTTCATTTTCATTCAAATGTAATGCCCTACTTTTTAATTTACTATTTTAAACTAATCATATATAACCTATTCTTTGATGTGTTTGGATAAACAGTTACACATTCACGCATTCGGTAATGTTAACATATATGTTTAAAATGTATACCCATAAATTACATATATAAAAATATCTTTTTCTTTTGCAACCTTATAGCGAAAGAAAATAAAATACATATATTAATTTTTAATATGCAACAAGATAAAATAAAAATAAAAAACATTATAAATGCATATATCTATAGGTTGCTCATTATCATTAACAACTGAAGAACAATTAAAAAAAAAACATTTCAACATTACAATATATAATAATAAAAAAAATAATAAAAAAATAATGAAAAATTTAAGTTTAAAGATTTAAACTATGTTTGTGCTATGTTGTGAGATATTGCAAATAACTATAGATAAACAAGTCTTTAATGTTTCTGTATCAAAAAAAGAAAATTGCTTTGACCAGTAAATTAAGGTTTACTTTTAATAAGTAAAAGAATAAAATCGGTTAAAGAAAGTTCATATTTACCCGTCTACTTTTTACTTCTTATTAATGTCCTGAATTTGAATTTTCAGACTGCTTTTCTTTGCTCACCAACAACAACAACAACAACAAAAAAAAGTTATTGCAGATACTTTTAAGATTATGCTGAATCAATTGACTTTGCTTGTTTCTTCAATTCCATTATTATTCACTGTTGATTGGCTTCCTTCTACCATTTAAAAAAAATTATTATAAGTACTTTGAATAAGTAGGTACCAGTGGATTTGCTTGTCTCTCTCCTTTAAAAAAAAATTGCTGTTGACACTTTAGATGATTGAGGTAAATCAACAAAAATTTGATTTATGGCTTCAAACTTGGTTCTACATGGCTGTTATAAATTTTCTTTTCCTCCTATTTCCTCTTCTCCATTCATTCGAAGGTAATGAGCTTTTAATAAGCCAGGAACTAGAAACAAAGCATTCCATATAGCTTGGGTGGTTGGCTTCAAAATCTATCATTTTGTTGGTTATTACTGGATACATGACTTCATAGACAGATCAGTGATTTTGACTCATTCTGTATTAACCAGGAAGCAGAAAAAATGGTTTAGCAATGCAGAGGCATAGTATTATGCATAACCAAATATGTTTATATCATTTTTATAATTATTACTAACTTATAATAAATTCAATCTTGTTCCATTTCTCTCCCTCTCTCTTTAATATTGCTGGAAATTGCTTTATATATACGCACATTTTCATTTGCTCTTTTTTTCAACTTTCAAATATTGAGAAAAAAAAATTAAAGCGCTTAACTCTCTTTTAAAAAAAAAAAATCAAGCTTACATTTCTGCTTAAGAATAATAACAAGGAAGGACCGACTGAGTTGAGTCTCAAAATAATAATCATAATTTGAGTGACTCTCACTCTAAAAAAATTAATGACTAACTCATCATCTCTCTAAAGAAATTTAAGACCAACTGATCATCTCTCTAAAAAAATTTAAGACTGACTGATCATCTCTCTAAAAAAAATTTAAGACTGACTGATCATCTCTTTTAAAAAATTTATGACTAACTGATTAAAAAAATTGTTTCAATCATTTATATCACGAATTTCAACCAAAGAAAAAAAAACATCTGGAAATCTTTATCTTAAAAAAAAAATCAAAGCTTCACAAGTTTGACGTCGGTCACAATCAATAAAGACTTAAAATTGATCGCTATCGTTATCTACATCAAAGCACCTCTTTTGTAAAAATAATCTTAAGATACAGATAACAACAAACCTGGAATCTATAGCCATCAGGAATAGGTGTAAAGCATCTTTGTGTTTGTACAGATGTATTCATTGTGTCACACGTCACATTTTTTATCTCCTAATCTAACAATCTTAATTGCCTTATTTCACACTTTTCTGATTTACTCTATTTTAACAAAATGAAAGTTAAATAAATTTAACACATATTATTTAATAAAAAAAATATTATATAATAAATCACAAAAAGAACTGCTTATTCATAATAATAAATCTATACATATAAATCTCTGTATGTATAAAAGAATAAAAAAAATTTTTTTTAAATAATTGAATACTATATATATATCTACATTTGCCTCACCCCCAAACAAAAAAAAATTTTGAATATAAAAAAATTGCTTAGGTCATGAGTGCCATTGGTTTTAGGCTACGTACATTATATGTGCCTTTTACTCCTTCTGACGATTCTAGTACAAATGCATTTTCCCCTTTTCTTTCCTTGAGCATGAATGGCCCTTCATATATATTATAGAACTTTTTGAAGGTATGCTTCTGCAGGTCTACTTTGCATTTGCTGATGGGAATCATTCCCAGGCCTACCTATGTTTGGTTTACTAGGTTTCATGGGATAGTGTCGGCCTAATTGGTTGTTTATAATCCTAATGGTGGAGATCTTATAACTATATCTCTCCTCCATCCTAGAATAACCTTTCATTTTCCTTTCTGCAACTCCCAGGGCATCCAATAGGTCTGCCACTCTCATTGGGGAGTACACATCATCCACTATCATATATATATTCCCAGGCATTCCTATGTTTGGTTTGCCAGGTTTTGTGGGAAATTGTCTGCCTAACTGGTTTGTTCCCATTCTCATATTGGAGACTTTATAGCCATAGCTCTCCTCCTCTCTATGATAACTTTCAGCTATCCTTTTGGTAGCTCCCAATGTCTCAAACTTGTCTGCTACATTTACTGGGGCATATACATCAGCAGCTATCTTTAATTCTAAGAAACTAGCTTTACTGACTACATCTTTCCTGAGGTCAATTTGTTCCTGTACAGTGGCTACCTTTATTTCTAGGTTATGTATCTCACTGTATATATCCTCTTTGGGATTACATTGTTCTTGAACAGCAGCACACGTCATCAATTTCATATGGCTTGACTACAGTCACATAACTCTCTGGCACTATTTCTTGTTCTGGACTGGTCATCTTATTATCAGTTTCTTTACCTAAATCAGTTACTTGATCATTCATTTCTGGTGATGGTTGATCCATCTTATTGTCAAGTCCCTGAGACAGTCCTTTGATAGACTCATGCATTGTTTGGAAGTGCTGATCGAACATCTGGTTTATCTCTCGCCTCCTTTGGTTTATGCCCTTATTCATTTCCTTCAATTGTGCCATTATCATGGGAAACCACTCTGGGTAACCTTCCTTCATTTCTTCCATGACTACTTCTTTGTCTTGTTCCAAATTACTCTTTTTTTATACTTATTTATAAACTTTTAATTATTGATTGCTTTTCGGCTTTATTCTGTTTGATTTATTATATTCTGATTTATTGTTCTGCTCCCTGATTTCCTATACATCCAGAGTCAAACACCTTTATCTATCCTCATATACCTTAAAATTTTCAACCACTCTTTCTCAGCCATAATTCTCCCCATCAATCTATCTATATCTTTAGTGCCTTTAATTAACTTAACCTCCATCATCACTCTTTTTCCTTTACCTATATATGATTGATAAAGTATGAGGTCATAGTACTATTTAAAACATTTATTTAAGAAAAAGCTATCTCTGTATTAGTGTGTCCTTTTTATGCCATCATTTATCTAGTTTTTCATGCTTTTATAAAACTTAACTCTCTCTATGCCCTTTTTAATACACTAAGCAAAAAAATTACTTATATAACATATGTACTAGATTTATAACAGAGTTCATGTCTCAAGTCATTTATATACACATCTACCCTTCTAGAGATCTGACAGATATTGACAGCCAAAAAAAATGATTAGCAATTCACAATCATGAGATAGACAAAAGAATTCAATCACTGCACTTAAAGCACACAATGCTCCATGAACACTCAGATGATCACCCCAATTCAATCACTCTAAGCTACTACAACCCATAATAGTTTATTGCAAACATTGTTGCATTGCCCTGCTTACTTCCAAGTCTTAGGGGCTTTAATTCATAAAATACTGCCTTGCTTATTTTAAAGTCTTAGAGGCAACAATTATATATCAGTAAAACAAAATACTGCCTTGCTCTCTCTGGAGTCTTAGAGGCGAAATATTATGTATCAGAAAAATTATGCCTTGCTCTCTCTGGAGTCTTAGAGGCGAAATCATGGCAGGCCTACTGTTAACTGCTTCATGATAAAACAACTGATATTATAATCTGGGTTGGAGCAGTGAATGAGATAAATCAATCACCAGTGGCATGAATACATCACATTCTCAAGGCAATGACAAAAATTCTCCATCCATCATCACAACCGTAACACAACCAACCAAACTCCAACAATCAAATATCCAATCCAACCTCCAAAATCATAAATTTTCTATAACACAAACTTTTCAAATATGAACAAAATTATTATTCCACACTTCAAGGCTATTAATATTTCTATGCTTATTTAATTGATAAGCAAAATATATAAAAAAAAACAGTGTTATTAACTTTAACACATTATAAGTTGTGATATCATTATATTTTAAAAATTGAAACTAAGCTCTATAATGACTGTATTCATTTATCATCATCAAAAATGCAATAACAGTAATCATCATCATCTAAACATCAGGCCAAAATATTTGTATACACTAATAATAAAAAAAAATTGCACAGAAAAAAAAAATATTCTTTTTTTTTTTTTTTTTTTTAAACTATACATCTGTCATCATTATATACTACCCATCTCTCATGTATGTGGGGTATTTCAAGCCATTATTTGGCTTATTTTGAGCCCTAGTTGGTGCGCCATTTGTAACAATATTTATAAATTAATATAAATATGTATTTGTAATTATTAAATTAATATAAAAGATATGTATTTGTAACTATAATTTGTAACTATTTTAATATGTCACATTTGTAACCATAATAAATATTTAGATAGGGAAATTATTAATTATTAGATATATGCCTATCCAATCTGTACCATTTGTAACTATATTAATTCATCACATATAAGATAAAGAAATTATAGAATCACTGTGCCACTTGAAAATATCAGCATTAAAGATTCTTGGTATTTATTTATATGTTGAGGCAGTCATTTGAACAATAAAACATACTGGCCATTGTCATCTAATAAAAATAATATTAAATATAGCAACTGAATAAAAATACCCACTGTGAGATTCCTGGAGTGCCTTATGCTTATCTCCAATACTAGGTTCTTCTAACAAAGAATCCTTCCTATTCTTCTTTCCAAATATATAAGACCATTCATGGTCATATGCACACACGGGTGCTATTCATGACAACTTATAAAAAAATATATTTTATAAAACTAATATTATGAAGTTGGAAAGGGATGATATCACTCTTTATTCAGTTTAGCTAAGTACATGTGTTTTCCCATGAGCGCCACTAGATTGTTTTCAATCTAGATAAGTATCTATTTATAGTGTACTTGAGTTCAAACTCATTCAGTACATATTTATTACACATGACTTGGATGACTATTGAACAAAAATGACATTCTTACATTTTATCTATATTGATAAAATTACAAGATCCCAATATTACCAAAGTTTATACTATAGATCAAAGATTCTTATAGACATTGCTAGCTCATTAGCGTATATTGATGAACAGACATGTATAATCCTATTAATGGCTTCCAAACAAGCATGTGAAGACCATTATTGATATTGATGGCCATTTAACTAGATTATTTATCACAATAAAGGTAATAATGATGATGATGATAATAATATCAT
>JAQFVV010003236.1:0-12921 GCA_028023455.1 Epiperipatus broadwayi | reverse complement strand
ATTCAGGTACAATATATATATATATATTGTACCGGTAAAAATCACCATGCCTAATCACACACAGTAGTCCGAATTCGAACCCAGTCCACGTCTAGGAATAAATTCCAAAATGCAAACTAAATTCAAACCCAAAACCCTGGCATGACCCACCAATGACAACATTACAATGGTACGGGGTTTTCCCTTTACTAGCTCATCGAAAAAACACAGACTAAATTACCTACAATCAGCTATTTCATAGATATCTTATAGTCGGGATATTGGTACGGCTGATAATTTAATGTATATATTTAAGTTGTCGATACAGACAGCAGGTGATTGACTAGATTTCGAGAGTAATAATGCAAGAGAGACAAAATTAGGTTAGATAAATTTTTAATAAATTATTGAAAGCATTGAATAATATTATTTACAGGTACGGTAAAACTCTCATATGTATTTATAATAAATTGCTGATAGTCATCAATAATCGGTTTGTACTGATTAACAAACTCATGCCAATATTTATATGTTTAAATGGTTGTACAGGTTGATATGAGTATCAGAGTAATTGGAGCACTTAAAATATTTATCTACTAGTTTATATTAAGTTGTTTTATTTTAATAGTTTCAAACCATTGCGCATACGGATAAATGGGAGGCGGTTTTATATAAAAATATGATATATAATACTGATGTACTGATGGTTGCAGGGATTAATGTATACTACAAATAATAACTTGTGGTGCATTTACGGAATACCGGGCGGCTTGTACTTTGACAAGTGTTAATGCCCCCAAGTAGATCCGGGACACTACAACCAGCCGGGCTCATTTTCAAACCCCGGTGATCCAAGAGATTACCTGGAGAAGAATTTCTTTCTCTCCATGTGGTAGTAAAATGAGACGCCAACTTAGGCAAAGGTAAAGGCATTGCCACAGTTTCTTTCTCTCCATGTGGTAGTAAAACGAGACGCCAACTTAGGCGAAGGTAAAGGCATTGCCACAGTAACATCGATGAAGAGTGATCGGAAGTGGATTTTAAAACGAAATTATATAAAACCTTTTCTCTCCGTAACATTTTCTATGCAACAGTCCGATATAACTATTCAATAAAACATGGCGAAATCAAACGATCGCAAAAGTAATAATTAATTAATTTCACTCTGAAACCCATAACTCCCCAGATTGTTCGGAAGGTAATAATAGCAAAAAAATATTCACTTATTATTCTTACTCCGTAATAATATATAAAAAAGATTATAATAAAATTTTAGACTATTTTAAGTATTTGAGATTTGAAGTATAGATTAAAATATCATGACAAAGTAAAAGAAACAATAAAAATACTTGAATATTTCTCAATTCAACATAAATGAAACGATTTTTAATTCAATACAAGAAAATTACTTTTAAAATGAATATAATAAATATTATGAGATAAACTTTACTGACTTTAATTAGAGTTGAGAAATATTATTATTGGCATCGTTTTGTTTGTAAAATAAGTAATAGTAAAAAATATAAATGTATTCACAAATGGATTATTAGTAGGCACAAATATTAATAATTATCATCTAAAGACTAGAGCACAGAAATATTAGAGAAGAAATTTACTGACAGGTTTTAGTGTAACATTTTCAAATGGAAAGCAAGAAATTTACATGCAATTACTTTGATTAACAGATTAAATATAAAATTATTACTGAGAGGAAAGTTAAAAAGTTCATGTAACAAAAGTTACCATTCTTTCTTCGTCTGGTTTTCTTCTTGTGGTGATATGTATGAAGAACGTAGGCGCGCATTTTGAATCTCTTAGAACGGCATGGTTAATTTAAATGTTGGAATTTGGAAGACTGGAAGCACGGAAAACATTACAGATCAGCGGTACGAAAGATTTAAAGTGGCAGAACAGGGATCAGCTTCTTGGACTTAGCCCATCATGATTGCAGTTTACCGGGCGACTTCTTAATAACGGTTGAAGTGATTTCTCTGGAACAACTACTTTGCTGTAGCTTGAGACAATCCAAGCACAGCCAAGTCAAAAGTTAGAGTGTCTATATTATATTTAAGATGGCTACGGTTGACCTTTCTGCCTAGTTTTTGTTCATAACTCCGCCTCCTTTGATTTCGGCCTCCAGCAATATCTAATTTGACTATACAATAGCATTTGCCTTTCTTGATAAGAGTTCTACGTTTCTCATTTATTTTTAAATTTAATACATGATTCTAAATTGACAAAACAATTACATCGGAATT
This sequence comes from Epiperipatus broadwayi, assembly GCA_028023455.1. Classification (NCBI taxonomy): domain Eukaryota; kingdom Metazoa; phylum Onychophora; class Udeonychophora; order Euonychophora; family Peripatidae; genus Epiperipatus; species Epiperipatus broadwayi. The sequence goes on along the minus strand of JAQFVV010003236.1, from coordinate 10,684 downwards.
CGTGAATACAAAAATATACATTCATTATCTTAATTTATCGAAGTACAAATTAATTATTCTATACATTTGTACAAGTAAGATTTTGATTAAAAATACTGATCAAAGGAATGTGACTTTTGATCAGCATTTTTAAATGACTTTGTATAATTTGCAAAATTAAAATTTAAAGAAAATATACACGCAATTGAAACTTTTAAATTGAGCTAATCTAAATCCACAAACCACACACACACAAATATCACTTACCATGATTTGTGACATTTATACTCATACTCTTTACATTAAATTCTTTTTAAACAAACACAAAATAAATAACTTAATATCTATGTGGCTTGGAATAGACAAAGTCTCATTGCGGGTAAATAGTGGTTTAGAATTACCGTTCTTAAATGACAATCATGAAACTAAGATCGATTCTCCGATCTGTCTGTTTCAATATATGAGAACATGGATTTAAGCCAGGAATAGTTAAAGTAGTTTTGTGAAGAAAGAAACAAAAAAAATCAAAGAATAATAATATATTTTACAAAAAGAACACACATAGTATCAAAAAATCAAAAATATCAAATAAATAAATTGTCACTTATTAAGTGTTATTTAATATAGAAATGTTACAATTATAATAACCATGAATAAAATGCTACACCATTGAATGTATGCTGGGATTTTTAAAGTATATCCTTAAATTATATACTCAGTCAGTTATACTGCCTTTCACAGCCATATATTTCAACATTACTACATAATGGAAATTTTTCTGTGTAATAATCTACATAAGATTTCAGCTATGATATTATCAGGCAACAATAATTGAATTGGAAAATCAATCTGAAACCACAATAGTAGTAGTAGTAGTAGCATCAGTAGCAGTAATAATAATAATAATAATAATAATAATAATAATAATAATAATAATAGTGGTAGTGGTAGTAGTAGTAGTAGTAGTAGTAGTAGTAGTAGTAGTAGTAGTAGTAGTAGTAGTAATAGTAATAAGTAATAGTAATAATAATAATAATAGTGGTAGTAGTAGTAGTAGTAGTAGTAGTAGTAGTAGTAGTAGTAGTAGTAATAGTAATAATAATAATAGTAGTGGTAGTGATAGTGGTAGTAGTAGTAGTAGTAATAGTAATAGTAATAATAATAATAATAATAATAATAATAATAGTGGTAGTGGTAATAGTAGTAGTAGTAGTTGTAGTAATAGTAATAGTAATAGTAATAATAATAATAATAATAATATTAGTGGTAGTGGTAGTTGTAGTAGTAGTAGTAGTAGTAGTAGTAGTAGTAGTAGTAGTAATAATAATGATAGTGGTAGTAGTAGTAGTAATAATAATAATAATAATAATAATAATAATAATAATAATAATAATAATAATAATAATAATAATATTTATCTGTCATTAATAAAAAGTGGATTGCTAGTAGTTTAATACATTAGCTATTAAATATTAATATATACATCTGTAAGTCCATAAAAAATTTAAATTTCTTAACTAACTCTATACAAAATACTTATTTAATTATGAAACTAATAAAAGTTGTTGTACTTCAACTTTTAACTCATTTTATTCTTATAATAGCTCAGACTATTTATTAAAAGTAATTCACTTTGGACTTAAATAATGCAGATAAATACTTTTTTATTACTAGATCATATGGTTTCAGCTTGAATTTTCCGTTTTAATTCATTGTTGTCAGGTTATATCATAACTAAAATATTATCAAGAATATTACATAGAAATTTCCCTCAATATTTAAATGTAAACATATTAATTTAATGGTTTTCATGGATTTATAGATAAAAACATTAAAATATGATAGGTTTTATTTTTCCAGTAATTTAACTAGATAAAATTTCAACAACAGTGTAATAGGCAACAACCAATTAAAGCTGCCAATCAAGATAAAATCACATAGTTATAGTGATAGTATTTATTTAAACCACATTAAGGTGAAGAAGGAACTGCTTTGTTTCTTTTTTTGACTTATCTTTTATATCAAAGTGATTTCAATTTGTCTTACTAATGCAATTACTAGTTCCTATCTTTTATATCAATTAGAGTATTAAGATAAAAAGTGATTTCACTTTTGTCTTAATATGGGTGAGGCAAATACTAATGCTATTAATAGATCATACATTTTCTATTTTCATTGTCTTTTGTAATTCGTTATTTACTTGTTACATTATAGATGACATTTTATCTAGAGAAATTATATCGGAAAATTCATGTCATATTGTCTATTTTTTTTATTAAAAAATAGATCCTCAAATAGATAATAGTCATACACACGCCCATATATACATTAAATATGTTATCATAACAACATCATATATTAACCAAATAATAGTTAATTGACAAAAAACAATTATTTTCTTTTCTTCTCTTACTTATAACTTATAATCTTAATTTGTGCAGATTTTTTGTGAGAAGATAGATTATTTATGTGTCTGCACACACAATAGTTCAATGAATTATAAATCTCCAGTTATTTTATAAATTACAAAATTAAGTAATAATATTAATTTCATAATTATTTAATTTCCAATAAATTGAAAAAAAATCACTTACTTAAAGAAAATGTTTTTTACTAAACATGTTTTTCTTATCCTTAATATATAATAAAATAATTAAATTACAATTATTATATGATTAATTAACTGAATAATCAAGAGTTGTTATTGATTAATATATTATGATTTTTCTTGAAAAAAAAAATGTTATGATATTTTACTTTTAAATAAAAAATGAAATAGTGTTAAAGAAAGTTGTCTAAAAAAAAAAATATATCTAAATGAATATTTTATATTAAAACTTGTTGAAACTTGCTAGGTTATTTCACTAATAGTACCAGAAATACCTAAAATGCAGTGCTGAGTGGACCAAGATCCATAAAAGAATTTTACTCTCAAGGAAGGAACCTATCCTTATTTTTGTTCTAGAAAGAACATTCCTATAAAATTTGTCATGTGTGAAACAGATACTTTCAAAAGAAAATTTATGAAAAGGAAAGTGACTTCATAGGTTTTATTTCTTTTTTTATTCATTTGTAAGTCAATAAATAGGAAAGGTTCATTATTTTGATAATGTAAAGCAGATTGAAATTGTGACCTATTCAATCTCACACTCTAAAAATACTGATTTTAGATTAGAATCTGTTTTAGCATATTTATATATAAACTTGTGCTGCACTAATCTAATAGTGCTGTTGGCATGGCCCTTGCCATAGTAAATTGCATTGTAAGTGGCTTCATTGCATTTAATTTTGTGGATTATTTGGAGAGTCTCATCATGGAGGTAAGGAGGAGTCCTAAAATTAATGTTGAATTCTTCTGAGCAAATTGTTTTTAACTTTCATGATGCATCTGGTATAAAAGAGAGTCTAATCCATGCATTAGTATTATTGTGGTTCAATGGCCTGGTATTGTTGCAGGATAGAATTTTTAAAAGCTTTAGTTAAACAATTGTGATCATACCCTATCTTAATTAAATTTTTGATATAGTTTCCAATGTTATATCTTCTATCTGCCTCAAACTTGCATAGCTTTTGGTTTCTGTAAAGGAAACAATTGCTGTGAAGGAAACAATTAAAGCCAGCTAATTTGTGTGAGGTAAAAATATGTAAATAAGACTGAATAGCACCATGAACATTGATGGGTTTGATGATTGTTCTATAGTTTATTTCTGCTTGGAGTGATGATGTACATATCCAAAAATTGTATTCTTTTTGATTCATCTTCATGATCTATTATCCAGACCAAAGAGGATAGCTGACTCAGCTCATCCCATATTTTGTGAGTTATATCTTTAGCATAAATCAGGACATTGTCAATGAATAATATATATATATATATATATATATATATATATATATATATATATATATATATATATATATAGATGTGAGGAGCTGTGGCAAAATGTCTTAGATAGACTGCCTTCTCAAATTTGTTTAGTACAATGCTATAAACCATATCACTTAGTGACATTTTCAGGGCCACCTGTCTTCCATTGTGTAAAAACTGCCATTGAACATAGCTGTAATATTAGTATCTATGCATCTAAGGGCATCTATAATAAAATTGGTCTTGTTAATATCTAAGCCTGATTTGACTAATGTGTGTGAATTATGGCTATGGATTGCAAACATTGATATGGAACCATATAAATCCACTATATCTAATAAGGCAAGCTTATACTGGAGGTTAAATATTTCAGAATTTAACAGCTGTGTGTGACAAAATAAAAATTTTCTAGTAAATTCACCGAATCCTACATGATCAATCATTCATTCAGCTATTATTTACCCTGTTTTATAGAAATAAGCACCCCCAAAGTCTATTAATAGACTGAGGAGGTGATTTGCTTTATGAATCTTTACATTTGTGAAGATTCCAGGGGGAGAGGGGACAAGCTGTAGGATGAGTTCTTATATATCTCAAATTTATTGAGTTCTTTATTTTGATATTTCCTTAAAATAGACCCAATGAATTTATTTTTTGCTCTTTTTAAATTATATGTTACCAGGTGTTTAAATTCCAACTTTCTAATTTGTTCAATAATTTTTGTTTCATAATCTTCATTCGACAAAAGTACAAATTTATTCCTCTTAGCCTCCTTTAAGCATTTAATGTTATTAGATTGTAAGATTGTTTACCCTCATTCACAGATGCTCATCTCACACAAATTAACTGGCTGATATAGGCAGGATATATAATATTAAAAACTACATGTGAGATCTAATTTAAGATAGAGTATGATCACAATTGTCTAACTAAAGCTCTTAAAAAATTCTAAACCATAACAAATACCAGACCATTAAACAACAATAATAATAATGTATGGATTACCCTCCTTTTTATACCAGATGCATCATTAAAATTAAAAACAATTTGCCCAGAAGGACTTAACATTAATTTTAGGCTCCCTCCTAATCTTAATAAATTATTTAATAATGCCAAAGATAAGTTATCTCCAGATGAGGCTTACCAAATAATCTACAATATTAATTGCAATGAACCCATTTGCAATGCAATTTACTATGGTGAGTCCCACACCAAATTCCCACTATATTAGTACAACACAAGAATATATATATATATATATATATATCTATCACATATATATATATATATATAGATATATATATATATATATATATATATATATATATATATATATATATATATATAAACATTACAAGCATAAAGCTAAACTAGTCAATATAAAATCAAAACTACCCCAAATCTAAAATTAAACCAGACCAGAATAAAAATAATATTAAAACACAACCTAAGGTTTCACTGCTACAAGCAGACTTCTCAAGTGTAAAGAAATAATAAAAAAAACACAACTTATATATACTATTAAAAACTACCCACAAATCCATTCACTTCCCATCCACCCTTAATATTAAAAGAACTCTTAAATAAGTTAATTGCTTCAGAATCATAAATTTTCAATAATAAAGACTCTTTAATTCTTCTTTTGATTTCATTTCTCTCAAAGAAGACAACCTTAGCTTCATCAAAATCAATAGTGTGGCCTTTATCTTTTTCATGGACATACAAAGCTGCTTTGTATGTCCATGAAAAAGATACAGGCCACACTATTGATTTTGATGAAGCTAAGGTTGTCTTCTTTGAGAGAAATGAAATCAAAAGAAGAATTAAAGAGTCTTTATTATTGAAAATTTATGATTCTGAAGCAATTAACTTATTTAAGAGTTCTTTTAATATTAAGGGTGGATGGGAAGTGAATGGATTTGTGGGTAGTTTTTAATAGTATATATAAGTTGTGTTTTTTTTATTATTTCTTTACACTTGAGAAGTCTGCTTGTAGCAGTGAAACCTTAGGTTGTGTTTTAATATTATTTTTATTCTGGTCTGGTTTAATTTTAGATTTGGGGTAGTTTTGATTTGATATATATATATATATGTGTGTGTGTGTGTGTGTGTGTGCTAAAACAGATTATCATTATTAAATCAGTATTTTTAGAACATAAAATTGAGTCAGGTCACAATTTCAATCCACTTCATATTAAAGATGTTTGCATTGAATCTAATGATTGACACAGAAAATATAAAATGATGAGGTTTATTGCAAATAGCAGCCATGTGATAAATAAAAAAATATCATGTGTTGTATTATCACAAAAGTGGTATGTCTAAATTTACAGACTTGCATATTAATTAATCTACATGTTTGTTCTCCTATATACTATCTTTGTATTATGAATATGACTGCCCCGGTCAAAAGCAGTATTAAGCAGTTAGAGCAATTATAATTTTTAATCTTTCCTGTATAGTGGACCTTTCCTATTTATTGAAATAAAAAGGAAAATAGTAGAAACAGCATATAAGTGTATAATTGCATTATAACTCTAAATTATAATCTTTTATGAAAAAAAGAAATATTAATAAAATTTGTTTAACTTACTGCTGCATTTATTTAGAAGGAAAAATATATCAGTCCCTCATCCCAAGTTATCTATAAGCTAGTCTTTATTCATGTAAAAGTAAAATAAAGAAATTATGCACATGTAAAAGTAATGGAAACATATGTGAGTTTCCAATGACATTTTCCAAATAATATTTCAGCCTAACATTATAGAAATAAGTTATGAAAATAAGCATATTTAAATAAATATTATAATGGTAAAAGTCTCTTTTGAAAAGTCTTGATAGTCTAATAAAAAATCTAAAAAATGTTAAGTCATTTAAAAAATACCCCAATAGCTTTAGTAACACTCATCAATAAGAAGGAAATGTTAATTTTCTTATATATTGTTTTTGTAAAGTAATTCCATCATCTAATGTACACTTGTATTTATGTTTTCAGTTTTACATAAAATAACAACACAATGCATGGAAAAAATATTATTATTAACTTTATATATATATATATATATATATATATATATAAAGTTATATATATTGTTTATATATATATATATATATATATATATATAAACAAGACAGTTTAAGTACAAAGATGTAATGTTGGAACATAAGGGTATAAGGGTGTGCAAATGGGGTTCACTGTTTTTTTGAATGTGAAAATATTTATCCATATAAAATATTTTTTCTTTTCCTAGTAATTTGTCAAAGTAAATATTTTTTTAAATGCATAACAATACTTTATTACCTTGTTATATTTAAATTCTTTGATTTTCATTTGGCTAGAGAATGTGCTTTTAGTTCAAACCAACTAAATCAGAAATATTAACTATTATAACTTTTATATTAACTTCCACAGTAAAGAAAAAATGAGTTGAAAAAAAATTATATGGCTAACATAAATAAATAGGCATAAAATTATCATATAATCTTATTTTTGACTTATATATAGATTGAGTTTGAATTTAATAATATTTTATGCTATATCATTAAATAAAAAGCTTAAATATAACTTTAATAATGATCCATCATATCATTGTTCATTCAATGCCATTATTAACATTTAAAAATACTTGTAACAAATCAATTTTGTATTTCTAATAGCACATGTTATAACTACTAAGCATTATCAGCCAATAGCTATTTATAACATACATGTTTTATCAACATTAGAAAGTAAATTAGTGGTAACTTTCTGAAAAGAAATGTAGATTTGAAATATTGATATATCATAAAGCTACAATGTTTAGTTAGTTAGTTAAAAATATAATGATTTATATAGATATTTAGAAATTAACTCTAATCCAGAAAGATTAATCAATGATTTTTAATTTATTACAAATATTTTTATTTATATGTTTTAAGAATGTATGGTAAAATGAAAGTTTATATATATATATATATATATATATATATATATATATATATATATATATATATATATATATATATATATATATATATATATATATATATATATATATATGAATGTTTAAATCATTTAAGTCAGAACTTTTATTTAAACATTAAAGGTATATTTTGAAAAGCTTATTTTTTTGTCAAGTATACTTTCACTATTAAACTATATGTACAAATTTTATAAGCAATTAATATTCAAATTCCAGTACTTGCAAATTTCAATATTATTCATTTCACTTTTTGAATATGCAATGAATCATTGTCTATATGATCTCTCTTTGTCATTTTTTTTCCTGCAAGTTATTTTGACCTTTTTAGCCTAAAGGTATGTCCCATTTCTATCTCATGACATTTGTTCAGTGTATTACAAAAATATTTATGCTAGTTATTTTAGAACTAAATTTATTCTGGTTTTTACAATTACTCAAAAACAGTCTTTTTCAAAACATTTGATAAAATAAGCATTTAAATAAATAGGTTGTTTTTAATATTATTGAATAAGTATTTCAAACTTAAATTTTTTTATAATTATTCTAATATCATCCTTATATATTATTCCATTGATTTACTAATGTTAGGATATACAAGATAATGATAACAAATAAATATTACATTGGTTTGTTTTATTTATTTTAATATAATTTCTGTTAAATTTTTAATACAATTTTGTTCTTCTTCTTCCTTTTCTTATGTATTGATTTCTATATTTACATATCATACAATTTTTAACCTTCTTATACACTTAACAATACTATTTTTACACCAAAATTTTACTATTACAGTTTCAACTATTCTGCCATCATCATCAGAGATCTTATAATCCTATTTCCAAAAACCAAAATAGGATTATAAAGATCTCTGATGATGATTGTATGACAGCTGTAAGAATAATGTTTTGATGTTAAAGATAGTATTGTTAAATGTATAAGAAGGTTGTAAATGATATATGTAAATTTTAATGCATGTCATATCATATTTATTGTGCTTTATTTTATATGGCTCAGCCACATAAATCTCAATTTTTTTTTATTTATACTTTCTAAGGTTATCATTTTTATGTAAAACTGTTTTAAAGCCTGTCTACTTATATTCCACTGGAATAGAGAATTTATAATTAATTTTATACCTCACATTTAACTGTTTAATTAACATTTCATGATGTATTTTTGGCACTATTGATAATTCTAGATATAAAACTTTAGTAGTGATACAGTTTTTTTTAATTTACTATTTATGTTTTAATTTTGTGATTAGATTATTAAAAATCTGTACATGATTTCTGGTAAACACTTTCTTTCTGATCTAAAGACTCAATTAAAATTTAAATGGTCTGTTGAAAATTGTGCCACTTATAAAAAACAATTTTTATACCTACAATTATCATTATGCAGAAAATTGCATGATAAAATATTAATTAAACCATTACACATGCAAAGGTTACATTAGCAATAAATCCTCTGTTTCAGATAAATATAAGTTGATATCCAATCTGTCCAAAAAACAATATTAAAATTTAAATGGATAAGGTGCATTAAAAAGTTTAATATTATATTAAAATAAACAACTCTGATCAGAGTAATTGCTCATTGGCATGAAATCAGTCAAAAGGATATGCCAAAATGATGTTACCTTTTTTTTAAAATTTGAACTGATTTCATAACAATATTTAAATAACCTGTTGATATTGAATCATCTAAATATTGTGCAAACCAAAGTACTGTGGTTTATAAGTTAGGCTTTAAAATTAATCAGTGCAATTAATTTTATTATACAATTCAAACATCCTTCACATCTACTTCCATATTTCTCCAAAATAAGGAGAAAGTATATGCCTTTACACCTAAAAAATTCAAAATAATTTGTGAGATGAGAAATGACAAGAGAAAATTCAAAGAGCATAATTCATTGAGCATTCAAATATTGCAATTAATCGGCATTTGATTGGTATTGAAAGTAACAAAGTAGTGGATTTTTAGATTAATTATATATGAAAGTGTGTATAGTTTAAGGATCATTCATATGTCATGATTATTGTGTGAAAGCATCAAAAAGGAGTTTAGCGAGAAATCTAAGCTAATGTAAATATATTTCCAAAGTTTAATTAAAAGAGTCCTGATTTAAATGTCTAATATATCATTAGAATAATAGTGTAGGGTCATATAAATTTAAAATATAAAATACTTATGTTATTCATTACAATTTTGAATTTGGAGGATTTGGCTTATTTTAATCAATATACAATTTTTTAGACAACTAAAAATTTACAAACGTTAAAAAAAACTAAAAAAATTTTATCAAGAAGATAACTTCTCTGATAGCTTTATTAAAATGTTAAATTCTGTCATTAAATGCAATATGTTGAACTATTTTCATTATCCACTTTTAAATATTGAATATCTTAAGAAAGTTTCAAAGTTTATTTAAACTTTCCAAATACATTCACCTGTTAATACTAGCTCGTAGGTTAGTATATAACACATTATTTCATGTGATATTTTTCTCCTCTCTTCTTTGAGTATTTCTGTCTTGACTAGTGACAGTACTAGCATGGGAATTGAACTGGACTTTTAGATTCATGAATATAAAATTTAAGATAATGATTTAACCAACTGAACTATTTTGCCAAAAGAAATAGTCAGTAGAAATTTTATATATTTATTTGATAAGGACTTGCAGATTTCTTCACTTTTTCTTAAGGACAAGTCTACTTAGTAACTTCCAGATATTATGTATTCTGACATTAGGTTGACTTATGGGATTATTCACCATTATTATGTGAACAGCTTCTTTGAATTTTTTTCTTTGCAATTCTCTATTTAATATATTTTTGTATTTTTCAATGGAACATATATATATATATATATA
>JAQFVV010003235.1:0-12933 GCA_028023455.1 Epiperipatus broadwayi | reverse complement strand
GCCCGTTACAATATATATATATTAATAATTTCCTATCTTGTCATCTTTCTGAGATTGTATGTTTAGGCAATCACATTTTTATACTTTATATGCATAACAATTATTTTCCTTCTGTGCAACCTAACTTACTATTTTTTTCTTCAGAAGGTAGAATGTTGATAATTGTTTACAAGTATTTGTTGAGAATGATCATCAAGGCAATTAAAACTAGATTTTGTGCTGCCTACCAATAAAATCTATAGAAGTAAATGCTAATTGTCAAGTCAACAGTAAATTATATGCAATAAAAAGTGTACTTAGGTTATGATTATCAAAATTTAAAGCACAAAAACATTTAAACACAATGAAATGCTTAAACAAAAAGTGATATAATGGTTATAAATTGTCGCTGTATTGGTAATTCACAACCATTCATTAAAACTCGTTTATTACTAATATATTAATTCCACAACTGCTTATTTCAATTAGTCATTTACAAATTCCATCATCTATGTTCTGCATCTTCTCCTTTATCTTTTATTTATGCAGTAAGTACATTTGTGCAGTCCGTCTCTATTTATAGTCTTGACGGTCTAAAACCTAATCAAGTTAGTTAAATTTAAACATTATTTTAATCCGAACCTATATATGTAGTATTTTTAATCCACTTATATTTTTTATTTCTTCACTTATTTGAAATTTACCTTTTTTCAATGTAAAACTACATTTACTAAATTTATATAATCAAATTATTATTTTAAATTTTTAATTAAAAATCAATTAAAATTCAAATTTTATTTTTAAAATTCTTAAATAAATTATTTTTTATTACAAAATTCATTCCAGCAGCAATTTCTATAATATTTTATTAAATTATTTCATAGTTTTTTCACTGATGCTTGTTATATGGTTATTTCTGAATTGTTCCAATTTTAATTAATGCTAAAAAAATTGAATGGTTTATTGTTCAAAAGTTCATCTGAAGTTTGAGTACCAAAAGTAACAAACCTAGAATTGTGATCAATCGATCTTAACCCCAGATTCTGCCACTCTATTAATGCACCGATTCACTCAAGTCAAATAAAACTAATGCAATATAACCAACATATTCATTGTTCTTCACAATTACAGGAAAACAATAAAAAAAAAACCCAAAGAAATTTAATTACTATACTAAATTAGCCATTGAAAAGTGAACAACTTGCTTTTAAAACAATACTTGGTTAACATATTGTATCATCTAGTTTTAATATCTGAATGTAAAATATGTGCACTTATTTTAAAAATTTAATTTACCAATCAAATATTACATCAAAAAATACAATTAAAATTTTTAATTTTTATCTGCAAAAATTTTAAAACATAAATTATATTCATTAGAAAATTTCAAGAGGCAAAATTAATGCAAGCAGGAATGACTTTAGATTATTATTAAGTGGATATCCTATGTGGCTGATTCTGGAATTCAAACTCCATGGATCTCAGCCTATGTTGTCACTTTTTCTGGTCAAACTTCTTATTTAATTCTGAACAACAAGCAGTGGAATACTGGCAAAAATTGAATCTTGATTCTTAGATGTTGATCATTCTATCATGTAAGAATCCAAAAACAATAAATCATTCAGTTTTATTATTTGTATCCAATATTTTTGATGTGAAAAACATATTTAAAAAATACTCAAAATTCAGACATAAAAATTTTCAAATTTTATGCATTTGCTTGTTTTTATGAATATAATAAATACTCATTTTTTGTCTATTTTTCTACTTTAAGACTGAGTATACAGCCAATCTTGTACTTCTGTTACATTACTTTTCTTTTCGTAACTATATTATTCTATTTTTGTCATTCATTTTTGTTAATGATATAATAGTTACACATTTTAATATTAAATTGTAACATAGGAATATGGATTTATGTCAAACATACACATTACATTATATTTGCTATTAAACATGGCTTCAAGTATATATGAAAAGCAAATTTGGATATATATATATAATAATATTTATTATTTATAAATTTACACACACACACACACATATATATATATATGAAAAGAATGTTACTGTTAACACTAACTGAAATAATTATAGAAAATATACAAACCATTATACAATATATATATATATATATATATTGGTGGATGCAGAAAGAAATTTGCTGTTAACTAAAAGGAGACGCCATAATTCTTCTTGGGAGTTCTTAAAGGAACCAAGCAAGAAAAATTCCTAATGCCCAAACCATACATTGTTGTTGTTGCAGCTGTTACTATTATGTATTTGCTGCTCTCCAAATTACATTAGCCAATGTGGTAAATTCATTGCCTTTTTAACTTTGAAGTTAAGAACAAAAAAAATCAATGTCTTTTCTCTCAGTTGCTTGATACCTCTTAATTATAATTATTTGAGTTTTCTTGAGAGCAGAATGTTTGTACATACAAACTATTTTTTTCTAATAAATAGTTACAATTATGACAGACAAAATAAAATCATGGCCCTTATTATGAGAAGGTTGTAAAGTCAGCAACCAGGACAGCTGTTGGCAGACAAAGGATGAAAATGCTAACAATCTCCTGGTTGGGAAGTCAAGCTATTATATTTAGGTACTTACAACTACTGATCACTTTCACATAAAGAAAGATTTCAAGAATGTGAAGGACTGTTTTACATTGAATGAGACATTATTAGTCTTTGTCAAATTAGAAGAAAAGTTGATGAGACAACTAATTTAAAAAGTTGACATGTAGTGTGTACTACAATAGCTCAAACACTGAATGCACTAGTGGACTAGGATTCATTATAAATAAAAAAGTAGAAGGACAACATTAGAGATTGGTGGTAAATAGAACAGAGTGGCAGTATTTGTTATTCACCTTATTAGCAGATGGCAAATGCAGATAATTCACTTTTATGCCCCAATAAGCTCTCATTGTGAGAATAAAGAAGAGGATTTTAAAAAGAAACTTGATACAGCCAAACAAGACATTAAATTACCTTAGGAAATAATTGGTAAACAACAAAAAGAACAAAGTGTTTCAGGTAAATTGATTATAGTGATAGCAATGAGAGAAGCCACAGAAAAAGAAAACCATTATATTATGAATTCTTTTTCTGCAAAAAAAAAAAGTTAAATGGAAATGGACATAGAAGCATCTAAATAAAGGTACAGCAGAATTGGATTATATGTTGACTAACAGAAACTGTGTATTTCAAGATTGTAATATTCTTAATAAATTCAACATAGCAAGTCATTATCAATTAGCAAGATATAAAATACATACATATTAATGCAAAACTAGGGAAACCAAAATTATTAAGAACAACAATATTCACAGTTATATTACTAATCTTCAAAAACATTCCAAAGAATTTAAATTAGAACTTGCAAATTGTTTTCAAATAGTAACAGATTTTGAAGGTAATTGATAGATGTTTAAAAATTTTGATAAAGATAGCATGTATAAAGAAGCAGCAATTGATCAGTAAAATTTCTATTAAAAATATTACCAAAATCACTTTTTCCTCTATTTTTAATGTAATACCTTATATAAATCCAATTTATCCACATAACTTTGAACATTTTTTAGCAAAAATCTTTTATTGTACATATATACATGTATACACACACACACACACACATATATATATATATATATATATATATATATATATACTATATATATATATATATATATATAGTAATTGTTTGGGTTACATGGCACACAGCAACATAGTTGTGTCTATATATATATGACCTTCTTAATGGGCACAAGTAATTAAGGTATACCGTATCAGTGGTGAATAACTGCATTTAACTAAAAAAAAATGAAATAGCACTAAAATTTTAAAAAAAATTTGGTTAATGGTATAAAAACCTATGTGAAATTTGTTTATAAATGTTAGTTGAAAATCTTATAAGCATTTAGTAATTATTACTATATCTGATGAAATATGTAATGGTAGAAAGGGGGGTGGGGTGGATTATTAAGGAATTGTTGACATGCAAATTAAGTTAATGTAAAGTTGTTTTATTTATTTGTATAATAGTGGTTGGTATTTGTTTAGATGGTTTTCTAATCTATTTATTCATTGGCATACCCATCTATATGTAGGTATTATAATTAGTGAAATATGTTTAACCCAATGCCATCTTAGTTGCATTTTACTCAGGATAATTCAGTATTTATGTAGCAGCATATGTGTAAGAATGTATGTCTGTATCATCTTTTCATCTCATTTTCATATTTAATTACAGTACAAAATATTACATCTACAATAAACTATTTAAATTACAGTAAATATCTTTTAATAACTTTGCAAGTACATTTTTGAGTGATTAATGGATATATGGATTAGTAAATTATTTGACAAACTAAATTGTATTATCAACTACTATATTTATTTTACTAATTAATTAATATTCATTTATTTCAAACATGTAAAATTATTTTTTTCTCATTTGCTTTATTTGGTTTGATTTGATTTAGAAAATCAAAATGATTTTTTTTCTCTTTAAGAAAAGATTTCTTGAATATTTTTTTTAATTACTGAGTGCAAAGAATGGAGCTAACCTTTAGAGGATAAGGATGACCTCTTGATTGATGGAAATGATATATTTTAACTGATAGTCAGTAATAGAAATTTATTATTGTTTCATCAATTGCTTTGTTCATTCTGCTTCTGCCAATTCTTCTATCACTTCAAGAAATCAAGTCAGTTTAAACTCCAAAGCAAAAACTTTTAAACATTATTATTTATAAAAGAAATTATGGGAATTTTAGCCACCAGACAGCTTTAAGCAAGGACATCAGGCTAAAACAAAAGGTATATTTTTTATCATTTCTTTCCACTCAGTTAAACATTAAATTAACTCTATATTCTTTAAAATGTATTTCTATGCTGTTAAATTTAATCTACTTTGTTTGCTTATATTATTATTATTATTATTATTATTATTATTATTATTATTATTATTATTATTATTATTATTATTATTATTATTATTATTATTATTATTATTATTATTATTATTATTATTATTATTATTATTATTATTATTATTATTATTATTATTATTATTATTATTATTATTATTATTATTATTATTATTATTATTATTATTATTATTATTATTATTATTATTATTATTATTATTATTATTATTATTATTATTATTATTATTATTATTATTATTATTATTATTATTATTATTATTATTATTATTATTATTATTATTATTATTATTATTATTATTATTATTATTATTATTATTATTATTATTATTATTATTATTATTATTATTAAGAAAATGAAAGTGTGTGAACTTTATAATCCTTTAATAAAATTGTGTGAACTTTATAATATCTTAAGGGAATCTATGCAGGACGATTTAACAAAATTTTCTATAGATTCTCAGCCCAAATTTTATTCTGCTTATATAAAAGTCAAGTTAAAATAAAAGGATGCATGTGTACTTTATTATGCTACATTTTGAATTACTACGTAATGATAACTTTTGTTTATTATTCATGCTTATAAAATGTTTTTTTTATTAAAGAAGTAAATGCATGGCTTACAAATAATTAACTAAGTACTGATATTTATTTAATGTTTATATGACTCAAATTGAGTAGAAGGACATTAATATTGTATATTTCTTGTTCTCCTCAATGTGTGGATTTATTATAAAAACAAAATATTATTGCGTGAGGAACTGCAGATTTTATGTGAACAACTAATTCACAATGGACCTAGATTATTTATGTGTGTGTTAACTTATAAATTATGGGAAACTAATGTTTTTTTTTTCATTAGGAAACCTGTTAAAGTTACTGTTGAGTTAAAAATTTCAGAATTAATTAATGATAAATACTAAACAAATACCTAGCTGTTATCATAAAAGTTTATTACTTACACATCATAGAAGTAAGCTCAATTAGCTTTTTTCTAAGAACATTGGAGATTGCTGAATTAAATTTAAATTGTAAATGTTCATTATATATGAATTTGTTTTTATGTTTCATGTTTTTACTAACCATAATCATCTGGAATCATCTTTGTTTGGAATCATGTCATTCAGGAAACTTTATGTTTAAAAGAAACTTTACAAGAGACTTTTTTTTTCACTTAAAGAAGAATGATTTTTTATTGCTATTAATATGCTATAGATAGATAACAGTTTATTATTTATTTATTTGCTTATTTAATTTATGATATTTCCTTGACATTTAGACCATCTTGGATTGAGTGTATTGCAAATTCCAAATACGCTGGTTAATATTATTATTTTAAATAGAATTTTCTATGTAAGTTATATATATGTTTTGGGTATTTTATTGAAGAGAGGTATATATATATATATATATATATATATATATATATATATATATATATATATATATATACAGAGGGCAGTACTGGATTTCTTAATCATGTGGGATGATTTAATTGCTTAATATTTGTATATTTATTTCAGTATAGCGTTATGCACTGGGATTATTATATATATATATATATATATATTGTAACGAGACAGCGTTACATCAATATTAAATCTAGGATACATCGATAAACACACACACACCAGCAAGCAACATAAAACACTCGTAACTTTATTTTCGTAATTAGTAATAGTTTTCTTTCTCTCATAAATACATTTATAAAACACATTGATAAAATGCAGACGGTAAAACGTCTAATTAAATGATTAAAGCCTTTAGATAATAAAAATAATAACAAAAAATAATTTGCTCTCCTAAATAATAAAATATAATATGCACTCCTAAAATAATAAAAATAATTATCAATCAAAATCACCACGGGAATTAAAAAATGTTTATTTTAGAAATATAATTTTAACTAGAATAAAACTTATAGAAAAGATTTGAGGAAAAGATAAATGCTCGACTTCTAAATTTAAAATAACTTGTATTGTTCTAGTAAAACACATGCACACACGCATGCATTCGAGGTGTGAAGGAATAAGGTTGGTTGAGTGAGATTGCAAAATGAGATTGTCTCAAAATAAATATTGCCTTTAGCACAAAGAGTGAGTGAACAGGTACCTCAAACGCGGACCTGAACGACAACTCCAAGAACAGGGAACTATGGGGGTAGATTGGATCCTAAGATATGGATCAACCCTTATAAATACCAGTCAAAACCTATTCAATGGTTGGAGTCGGTTCGATTCGATTCATTTCGATAGATACGTTATCCTTGCTGTTGTTTTTTTATTTTCCAATTCTCAGTACGCTGAATTACCACCTGCTCATTTATTCCGATGCTTATGCTTTTATTTAAAATTAGAATTGTTCTGAATTAGCTTGGTTATTCCTCAATATTCAAAATGATCATCATGAAATTAATACCAAGAGCGTCGACTGTCATGAGGGGCTAATAAACCCTTCAGTGACTGATCGGCGCTCCGCTACTGAAATATCTCCGAAGCTATGAAATTCTGATAACATCGTCGTGTTAAGTGAATGCTCCTAATAAAAGAAATGTTCCGTGAAACACCCAAACTCGTCCAGACCAATCGACCTTCGTTGCAACCAAGACAAATCCTAGGTAAATATGTTTTATATTATGTTCACTCACTCAATTAATAAACTCGTAAGGCAATCTCGTAATTAACCAACATAAATTTACTCAAATAAATCTTAAGACTTTCCTCGTCATAATAGTTTATCTTTGTTACTGAACTTTGTAAACATGAACTTTGAACTTAAGTGAATCTAAGGAAAGATTATATATTTATCAAATAGAAAGGAACTTTCTCGTTATTCAAATTGTGTTATGAATACTTATGGTTCTCTGTGGGCGTGAATGTATGTGCGCGTGTGTAATAAATCAATTAATAATGTTTTGTAATAAATCAATTAATAATGTTTTGTAATAAATCAATTAATAATGTTTTCTTTTCATATTTAATAAACTTGTTCAATATCTAATCAAGTCGAGCATATCTCAAATCTTTTCACACACAATCGAAACCGTAGTTTATTTATGTTTTGATAACTTATCTTTGAAGTAGATTTAGTTAATTTTAATTTCCGTTTCAATTTAGTTATTTTATTAATTATGTCACCATCGTGCCGTAAGTCACGATGTTTCTTATTTCACCTTAATTAAGATAGATTTAAGAGCGGGCGGGTCTATAATCAATCAAAGTAAACGTCAATGAATTATGTTATATACAATAAAGCGGGGAGATGAACTTGTAAGCCTTGTGTTCGGGGCGTAAGCGAACAACCTCATAGGTCAGTGACAACCAATAAACGATCCTTATGCCGTGATCGACTTATTAGAAAATCATGCTGAATTTCATTAGCGGACAATGCGTCTTCTCCGGGAGGAGTCGTCCTGGAAACAATCATGTAACAACCTTGAGACACCTTAATGGTCCATGCTGGGAGTGTTGAGCTAGTGGGTGGGATTAGACTTCGAAATCGTTTTGACATGATGTAAGGTGATGCGAGTAGTTAAAATCAACTTAAATAATCGTATCTGGCGCCCCCTTATGTGGATCGTGAATAACTGTCGATGTAAGAAAATAAATAAAGCCTTACGCTATGTCATGTTTGTTTCGAAGCCCGTAATCTCGGGTAATATATAGGGGTTGACGGTTACATTGGCGCTTCCAACGTGAAGCTAGTATAAATGAAGCTTCTAAACATAAAGAAAAAGCAAATCTAGATACTAGCAAAAGCGGCCGAACTGGGAGAAGACGCGGAAATATTTATGTAAACAAAAAGCTTGAAAAAAAAAAAAATATATAATAAACAAACGGAACAAAATCGCGGCGATTCTTAACATCGCAAATGGGTAAACAAAACATCGGGAACCGGAGCAAAATAAACAAAACAAATAAAGCATAGCAGGAGATAAGGGAGCGGACGCCGATCGGTCGCTGTCACCATAAACGAATAAAATCAAAATAAAAAAGAACTTATCACCAAATGGATAACAATATGGATATCACGTGGGAGGAGACAGGGGAAAGCCCCATAACATTCAAGAAGGCCGAAGTGAAAGAGGAGGCCGAATCAGATACAAAAATATTGATAAGAATGATGAGCCAGATGATGAAAGAGATGAAGGAGGGTAGAGAGGAACTCATTAGGGAGATCCGGAAACTAGCGAAGGGAAAGACTGGAGAGCCAGAGGAGGAACAGGGTAGAGAGGGAACAAAAATCGCCGAAGTGGAAGATGAAATAACCTCGATGAAAGTAGAGATCAGCACGGCCAAGGCCGAAATAGAAGAGGCAAAAATGGAAGCAAAAACAGCAAAGGCAGGGCTGGAAGACATCGTACAAAAGGTGGACGCGATGGACAGAAGAATAGAGGGAATCGAGCCACAGCGGAACACACCGGAAAAAATCACGACCGAACGACTGGAGGAGTTGGAGAAAAGAGTCGAACGGGAAATAAGTAAACGGGAGCCAAGCCAGTCGTGGGCCGAGAGACAAATCAAAATCGAAACCTTCCGGGCAGGCGAGAACGAGAACCCCATAAACCACGTAGAAAGCGTACGGAGCCTGTTTTCGGAACCCTCTAAACCAGAACATGACAGAATTAATATTGCCAGCACGTACTTGCAAGGACCGGCTCGGGATTGGTGGCGGACGATTGAATTTAAACCTCGATCATTCGTAGAGTATCGTGAGGAGATACTACGGAGTTTCTGGAACGCCACCAGGCAAGAAGGGATATACTTCCACATTACCAACGAGAAGTACGGCTCCAAACCAGGCGAGACTATAACCCAATTTTACTACAGGCAGGTGGCCGGTCTCCAACAGCTGCCAGCATACCATATGACAGAAGAGCAGATCGTCTCGATCGTCAGACATAACATGCCGACGGACATCAGGCGGATGATGATAAGCCGGGACGACAAGGGCATCCACGAGATGGGAAACGCCATCGCAAGATTCGAGCGAGCAGAAGGAAGGGGGAGGCAGATAGAGAGGCCCAGACCAGAACTAGAAAGGAGGAAACTACCACCAGACCGATACTAAAAAAAAAAAAAAAAAAAGAACGCTGCCGGACCCGGACTCGTAACAGGAGCATGATTACTGGAGTACCATTAATAAACCAACTAGTACTGTAGGAGAACGACCTCGGACCGGAAGAAACAAATATGTCGCATCGCACCACACACAAACAAGGGGGGAAGGGGGGGTCAATAAACCATCGTTTCATTTAAACCAGTAACTAACGCAAGAAAACTATTCACGTTAAATAAGTCAGTATTTCGAAGCCATCTTCCCGAAAGCCATTTAGATCAAGGAACATCGCCCGCCGTCAACTAAAATGTAGTAATCCAAGAAAAAAAAAAAAAACACGAAGACTAACTAGAGGAAAAGAGAGCCGGATCACGAAAAAGTACGGAAGAGCACTGTTCCTTCCCTCACCATTTTCCATTGTGCTAGGAGGTACAGAGCTCGGATATTTCGTATATTTATGTTCTAGATTGTTCGCTACCTCCTACTTGTCGTTTTTCTGCAGAGGGGACGTCGGAAAGGTCCATCCCCCTGCCTCCCATTAGATAGGCCGTAAGGAAAGGCCCATATAGAGTCGTAACCTTGCATCGCGGGACCTCGGAAATGTCCATCCCCATGCCACCCTTCCGCCCGGGTGCCTGTACCAGATTGGGTAAGATATACCAATTATGGCACGCCGAGCTGAGTTCGTAGAGATCGAATCCGAGCCTGACCACATAACCTGCCAATGTGTTTTCTTTACATGAGGGAAAGTCGAACCACAGGAAGTGGCCCGGAGTAAACGGGGGAAAGTCGTGAAGTACGGTGTAAGAAAAAAAAAAAAACTAAAAGTGCGAAACCTCGCATTTTGATTTTTTTTAGACGGAGCGCGGGGATATGTAACGAGACAGCGTTACATCAATATTAAATCTAGGATACATCGATAAACACACACACACCAGCAAGCAACATAAAACACTCGTAACTTTATTTTCGTAATTAGTAATAGTTTTCTTTCTCTCATAAATACATTTATAAAACACATTGATAAAATGCAGACGGTAAAACGTCTAATTAAATGATTAAAGCCTTTAGATAATAAAAATAATAACAAAAAATAATTTGCTCTCCTAAATAATAAAATATAATATGCACTCCTAAAATAATAAAAATAATTATCAATCAAAATCACCACGGGGAATTAAAAAATGTTTATTTTAGAAATATAATTTTAACTAGAATAAAACTTATAGAAAAGATTTGAGGAAAAGATAAATGCTCGACTTCTAAATTTAAAATAACTTGTATTGTTCTAGTAAAACACACGCACACACGCATGCATTCGAGGTGTGAAGGAATAAGGTTGGTTGAGTGAGATTGCAAAATGAGATTGTCTCAAAATAAATATTGCCTTTAGCACAAAGAGTGAGCGAACAGGTACCTCAAACGCGGACCTGAACGACAACTCCAAGAACAGGGAACTATGGGGGTAGATTGGATCCTAAGATATGGATCAACCCTTATAAATACCAGTCAAAACCTATTCAATGGTTGGAGTCGGTTCGATTCGATTCATTTCGATAGATACGTTATCCTTGCTGTTGTTTTTTTATTTTCCAATTCTCAGTACGCTGAATTACCACCTGCTCATTTATTCCGATGCTTATGCTTTTATTTAAAATTAGAATTGTTCTGAATTAGCTTGGTTATTCCTCAATATTCAAAATGATCATCATGAAATTAATACCAAGAGCGTCGACTGTCATGAGGGGCTAATAAACCCTTCAGTGACTGATCGGCGCTCCGCTACTGAAATATCTCCGAAGCTATGAAATTCTGATAACATTGTCATGTTAAGTGAATGCTCCTAATAAAAGAAATGTTCCGTGAAACACCCAAACTCGTCCAGACCAATCGACCTTCGTTGCAACCAAGACAAATCCTAGGTAAATATGTTTTATATTATGTTCACTCACTCAATTAATAAACTCGTAAGGCAATCTCGTAATTAACCAACATAAATTTACTCAAATAAATCTTAAGACTTTCCTCGTCATAATAGTTTATCTTTGTTACTGAACTTTGTAAACATGAACTTTGAACTTAAGTGAATCTAAGGAAAGATTATATATTTATCAAATAGAAAGGAACTTTCTCGTTATTCAAATTGTGTTATGAATACTTATGGTTCTCTGTGGGCGTGAATGTATGTGCGCGTGTGTAATAAATCAATTAATAATGTTTTGTAATAAATCAATTAATAATGTTTTCTTTTCATATTTAATAAACTTGTTCAATATCTAATCAAGTCGAGCATATCTCAAATCTTTTCACACACAATCGAAACCGTAGTTTATTTATGTTTTGATAACTTATCTTTGAAGTAGATTTAGTTAATTTTAATTTCCGTTTCAATTTAGTTATTTTATTAATTATGTCACCATCGTGCCGTAAGTCACGATGTTTCTTATTTCACCTTAGTTAAGATAGATTTAAGAGCGGGCGGGTCTATAATCAATCAAAGTAAACGTCAATGAATTATGTTATATACAATAAAGCGGGGGGATGGACTTGTAAGACTTGTGTTCGGGGCGTAAGCGAACAACCTCATAGGTCAGTGACAACCAATAAACGATCCTTATGCCGTGATCGACTTATTAGAAAATCATGCTGAATTTCATTAGCGGACAATGCGTCTTCTCCGGGAGGAGTCGTCCTGGAAACAATCATGTAACAACCTTGAGACACCTTAATGGTCCATGCTGGGAGTGTTGAGCTAGTGGGTGGGATTAGACTTCGAAATCGTTTTGACATGATGTAAGGTGATGCGAGTAGTTAAAATCAACTTAAATAATCGTATCTGGCGCCCCCTTATGTGGATCGTGAATAACTGTCGATGTAAGAAAATAAATAAAGCCTTACGCTATGTCATGTTTGTTTCAAGCCCGTAATCTCGGGTAATATA
>JAQFVV010003234.1:0-12939 GCA_028023455.1 Epiperipatus broadwayi | reverse complement strand
GTTGAACTTAAGGTTGAACTTTATATATTGTAACCGGACCGCCATACAACCCTTTTATTATATCAGTTGTTACAATTTTCTGATGAGCATGCTGTAGGAAGGAACTATCAATTGACATTCCTAATGCAGATGTTAATGCCTCCTACAACAATATTTCCTGCTCATCAGAGGATGTAGTTTTATAGAGACTGGAAACATCTAAATATTTATATGTTTGGTTTCCCAAAAAAGCGCCATTAGAGTTCCATCTCACTACAACCTGACTGGCCTAGGTCAAGTTATGTCAGACGTAGCTCAGAGAACATGAGATTCTCATGAACCAGTGCTATAACTGATGAGTGATGCATTAAAACAAAACAAAACTGGACAACTGGATAACCAATTTAATTTTTAGTAACAACAAAAAAAAATTTATTAAATAACAATTAATTAGCAATTTCAGCAATAGTTCATTAATTCCTCTATGAGAATAAGCTTTGAAACATTCTAATTCAATAATAGTTCATTTTGAATTCATTTATGGGAATAAGCTTGTGAATATTCTAATTCAACAATAGTTCATTAATTCCTTTATGAGAAGAAGCTTGGGATTATTCTGATTCAACAATAGTTCATTTCGAATTCATTTAATAGTTTATTTTGAATTCATTTAAGAGAAGAAGCTTGGGAATATTCTAATTCAATAATAGTTCATTTTTGTATTCCTTTATGAGAAGAAGTTTGGTAGCAGTTAAGTATTTATGATTTATATAACATTTTGTTATTTTATGATGATTTATATAACATTTTGTTATTTTATGAATCATTACTGATTAGTAAATATTTGAACTCAACAATTCTTGGTTTGTAGAGCATTTATCATTTGATAATTGAGGCATTTATACTTTAGCCAAGTATAGAAGTATATTTTTACACATAAACTTTGTTACATTATAATAAGCTTAGAAGCAGTTAAGTATTTATGATTTATAGAGCATTTCATCATTTTATGAATTATTACTAATTGGTAGACATTTAAATTCAACAATTCTTGGCTTGAGGAGCATTCATCATTTGGTAATTAAAGCATTCATAATTTAGTCAAATATAAAGCTATATTCACATGCATAAACTCTGTTTGACCTGTGGAGCATTTATAATCTGGTCAAACATAAAGCTATATTCATATACATAAACTCTGTTTGACTTGTGGAGCATTTATAATCTGGTCAAACATAAAGCTATATTCATATACATAAACTCTGTTTGGCTTGTGGAGCATTTATAATTTGGTCAAACATAAAGCTATATTCATATACATAAATTCTGTTTGGCTTGTGGAGCATTTATAATTTAGTCAAACATAAAGCTATATTCATATACATAAATTCTGTTTGGCTTGTGAAGCATTTATAATTTAGTCAAACATAAAAGTATAATAAAGGTGTCTTAATATTTATTGAACAAATTCTATGCAATTATTTCAAAAATTCACTTTGTAACGTATGATAATTATGTTTTAGTATTTTATAAAAATTACCTTCCAGTTTTATAGTCCATTTTATTCAAAAGAAGGCGGGTTATTTCATCGATGGAAGGTCATGGCATAGTGTGGAGAGAGTGGAGCTTCTAATTTATTCCAGTTTCATTATAATTTCTCTAGTAAAACTTTTTTTTTATTTTCACGTTTTGTTAAAGCTCTCTGTGTAAGACGAGAGAGAAAAAAAAAGTTCTTTTTCCTTCAACGACGTGTCTAATTTGAATACTGCCTCAGTTTAACTCAAGTATCTTTTTTCTTTCTTTTTAATGATTGGATAATTAATTTCTTTTTTTTTTTATTGAGACAGATAAAAAAAAAAAAAAAATAAGACGATATAACATTTCATTTAATTCCATCAATACTAAAAATCAAAAATATGATTTTATTTTTCATTTTTAACGAATCACAACTTTATTGCGTTTCCAATTAGACTGAATCACGCTAGACATTTTTGAATGGGGGGGGGAATCTTTTGAATATTTATATGAGGAAAACATATATCTGTCACATTACCCCTCACCAATTTTGAGATGAAATAGCCTGGAAGTACGATTTCATTCCATATACTATACACATTATCTCTCAGTACTGCTGGTTTTAGATATGCTGATGAATGGGTAAGATGAGCTGGAAAAGTGAATACATGAACCATAGCCTCCAATGCTGGGACAAATAGATGGCCAAGCACAAACTACCAGTACACACCGCCTCATGACGTCATGAGAAAATATCTCATTTTTAAGCACTACCTCTCTTGTACCTAGAAGCATCATCCAACCAAGAATAGGAGCCAGAGAAAAAAAAATCAATTTGGCATTCAGCCAACCCTGCTCAGCTCCAGTGAGTCTTAGGGGCTATCATTTGGCCTATCCATGAGACCAAGGTCTATCCATGAGACCTATATATACGCACTGCTGGACTATTCTTGAAGCACAACATCCAGGTCGGGATAGTGCCGAGCATATACTTCGGAGCATCATAACACAATGCATTCAAGCAGCTCTGCTCAATCATCCACCATCTCAACATGAAAAACACAAGTTCATGCATCACTACACCACACTCACAAACTTTTTTCCATCAGCTATCTCTATTTTATTCTGAATCATAACTGCAACCTGGTTTGGAGAGACTGAGGATCATGATCAGTTCTCCTATAGTCCTCTTTTATATTATGAGGTGACATACTTCTGGATCGTCTCTTTGTTGAAAATTTATCATGTTTAACATTACTGTGGTGTCTTGCTTCTTCCTTCTTTTCTCTTTGGTTCAGTGTTGACCCCCTTGTTACCTGTTTGATCTTCTAATTATACGCGTCCGATATGGACCATGAGCACCATCTGTGAATTTTCTCCTGTTCCTCTTCCATGGTGGTATTTATTTTTACATAAAAGTTTCTTTTTAAATGGTTCTTCTGCCATAGTAATTATTTTCTTAGTATTTATAAAAGTTTCTTGTTGCTTAATTTCTTTCACACTTATAAATCCTGAGTTTTCAGATTCCCTTTTGGTGTCTTTTCCTGCGTAAGCAACTATATTTTTAATAACTGTCTTTATATATTTTTTTTCTGTACTCAATTTTTGATTTGAGTTTATTAAGCTTTTGTTTATAATTTTTATATATGGGTGAGGACTAACACACTTTTCTTTCCATTTTATGGTTCCTTTCTCTATCTCTGTTACTATTTCATAGCATATATCAGACAATTTTTCTGAAACATTTTCTTCTATATTGGACAGTCCCTTTGTTATATTTTGATTATGTTCATTTTCACGTTTTTCATCTTCTTGAAGATCAGAAGATTTTAATTTTGCTTTATTAGATTCATTTTCATCCATTTGAAACTCTTTTACTGTATTTGATACAATTTCATTCTCAGCTTCTGTATATACTGTTTCTTTATTTTCAATTTTAGAGGTATATTCCATAATCAGAAGTTTTCCTGAAGGTAGACTGACAATTTCAAGATCACTCTTTGTAATTTCAATTTCTTCCTTTTTAACAATCTCAAATTTTGCTTCATCAGTAATAGGATATTCAATTTGTGATTCCTTTTAAAATGTCTTTGGTTGGAATTTTCAAAGTCTCTTCCTCATCCAATTTTTTAGACTGAGTTATTTCCTTTATCCACTGGTTTAACTTTTCATTTTGATTTTCCATTGCTTCTATAAATCGTTTTCCTATTCTTTGGTTTGCTTCTATTGCTTGCTTGTTATATTCTTCTCTTTGTTTATTACATTTTTGGTTATATTCTTCTCTTTGTTTGATATCTTCTTCTCTTTGTTTATCCCA
Source organism: Epiperipatus broadwayi (assembly GCA_028023455.1). Classification (NCBI taxonomy): domain Eukaryota; kingdom Metazoa; phylum Onychophora; class Udeonychophora; order Euonychophora; family Peripatidae; genus Epiperipatus; species Epiperipatus broadwayi. The sequence continues at coordinate 9,128 of JAQFVV010003234.1, read as the reverse complement.
TTTTTGGTTATCTTCTTCTCTTTGTTTGTCTCTTTTCTTTTTATCTTCTTCTCTCCATTTGATATCTTCTTCTCTTTGTTTGTCTCTTTTCTTTTTATCTTCTTCTCTCCATTTGATATCTTCTTCTCTTTGTTTATCTCTTTTCTTTTGGTCTGCTTTTATAATTTCTATTATCTGAGCTATCATAGCTATCTTTTCTGTTTTCTGAGCCTCTATGTTCACTATTTTTCCTTTGTTTTCTGAATCAGTAAGCTTCTCTCTCCATCCACACCATGACCCTACTCCAACTTCTTTGAAATGCCTGTTTCATTCTTTATGCCATTCATTTTTGTTTTGATTTCTTTTAAACTTTTATTTTTTTATCCTTCCTGAACAAATTACATCACTACATCATATGCACTGTTCATATCACAGAATCGTGATCTGCTTATGCCTATGAGTAGGCTAGCTAGATAAGGCTCACATATCTTATTTAAGATAAGGCCTCACAGTAAGATGACAATGTAATAGGTGCCTATGGTTAGGCTAGCTGGATAAAGTCTCACAGTTGGACGACAAATGTAGCCGGTGCCTATGCCAGATAAGGCCTCACGTTACGGCGCCAAATGTAACCGGAGAACTAAAAGTAGTTTTTAGTAACAAAATAAAATTTATTAAATAACAATTAATTAGCAATTTCTAACAAAGTTCATTAATTCCTCTATGAGAATAAGCTTGGAAACATTCTAATTCAATAATAGTTCATTTTGAATTCATTTATGGGAAGAAGCTTGTGAATATTCTAATTCAACAATTGTTCATGAATTCCTTTATGAGAATAAGCTTGGGATTATTCTGATTCAACAATAGTTCATTTCGAATTCATTTAATAGTTCATTTTGAATTCATTTAAGAGAAGAAGCTTGTGAATATTCTAATTCAACAATAGTTTATTTTTATATTCCTTTATGAGAAGAAGTTTGGTAGCAATTAAGCATTTATGATTTATATAACATTTCGTTATTTTATGAATCATTACTGATTGGTAAATATTTAAACTCAACAATTCTTGGTTTGTAGAGCATTTATCATTTGATAATTGAGGCATTCATACTTTAGCCAAGTATAGAAGTATATTTTTACACATAAACTTTGTTACATTATAATAAGTTTAGAAGCAGTTAAGTATTTATGATTTATAGAGCATTTCATCATTTTATGAATTATTACCAATTGGTAGACATTTAAATTCAACAATTCTTGGTTTGCAGGGCATTCATCATTTGATAATTGAGGCATTCATAATTTAGTCAAATATAAAGCTATTTCACTCATAAACTCTGTTTGCCTGTGGAGCATTTATAATCTGGTCAAACATAAACTATATTCATATACATAACTCTGTTTGCTTTGACATTTATAATCTTCAACATAAGCTATATTCATATACATAAACTCTGTTTGGCTTGTGGAGCATTTATAATTTGGTCAAACATAAAGCTATATTCATATACATAAATTCTGTTTGGCTTGTGGAGCATTTATAATTTAGTCAAACATAAAGCTATATTCATATACATAAATTCTGTTTGGCTTGTGAAGCATTTATAATTTAGTCAAACATAAAAGTATAATAAAGGTGTCTTAATATTTATTGAACAAATTCTATGCAATTATTTCAAAAATTCACTTTGTAACGTATGATAATTATGTTTTAGTATTTTATAAAAATTACCTTCCAGTTTTACAGTCCATTTTATTCAAAAGAAGGCGGGTTATTTCATCGATGGAAAGTCATGGCATAGTGTGGAGAGAGTGGAGCTTCTAATTTATTCCAGTTTCATTATAATTTCTCTAGTAAAACTTTTTTTTTATTTTCACGTTTTGTTAAAGCTCTCTGTGTAAGACGAGAGAGAAAAAAAAGTTCTTTTTCCTTCAACGACGTGTCTAATTTGAATACTGCCTCAGTTTAACTCAAGTATCTTTTTTCTTTCTTTTTAATGATTGGATAATTAATTTCTTTTTTTTTTTTATTGAGACAGATAAAAAAAAAAAAAAATAAGACGATATAACATTTCATTTAATTCCATCAATACTAAAAATCAAAAATATGATTTTATTTTTCATTTTCAACGAATCACAACTTTATTGCGTTTCCAATTAGACTGAATCACGCTAGACATTTTGAATGGGGGGGGGTCTTTTGCATAAATATATGAAAGACAGTATATCTGTCACAATATATATATATCTTAAAGTAATGTCTACCTGCAAAGTGTAAATATATTCAACTACAATCACACACACATATATTAAATTGATAAAATAACATTTAAGCACAACATACAAGGAAGCGACAATTGTAAAAAATCCCAAACTGAAAAATATCATCAGATTAAATATGTAGTAAGTTATAAAAAATATTGGAATATATGTGGATAAACTATAAACCAATTATTAGCCAAAGTACAATCTAGTGTAAGAAGATTTGTTATTTTATGTTAGATGACTCAATAATTGTATAAGTGTATATTTACAAAAGAATGTAATAAAATTTATCTATAATTTATTTACATATCATATATATATATATAAATGAAAGTAACTGCAACTCTTTTGAAGTTATGCTTAATCAATAGTCAAATGTCAATTTGTATATTAGTCAAATTTATCAACAACAGTATTCTGTCAAATGGACAGCTGCAGAGAGAAGTCATATCATCAATTCATCCATTTTTTCCATTCCATTCTCTTCATGCATAGCTCTTCAATTCCATGTAACTCTTTCCATCTCTTATATCATCCAACAATGTCAACCTCTTCCATCCTTTCTTCTTATTTTCACTGATATTTCCTCCAAAACATCTTTCACACACACACATATATATATATATATATAATGTAAATACAACTTAAATATATACAATGTAAATGTTCTGAAATATCAATTTAATTATTTAGAGAATGAAGGCAGTTTCTTAGTTGCTTTCATTTCAATTTTATATAATTAAGCTATAATTGTTTATATGTATAACAACATCAAGAAACCAAGCTTAACTACTAACAGAACTAATATATATATATATATGCTTCCATTCCATTCTTTACATAGTTTTTTTGCATTTGACTAGCTCAATGGGAGTTGCAATACTTTCTGTTTAAATTTCATATCATTAAACTATGATTCATTATAATAATGAGAATATATATCATAATATCATTAGCTGTTAAACACTTAATAGATAACAATATATCTTATTAAATAATCATAAATTTCTTACAAATAACAGTTTTGACTGTTCCTCACAGTCTTCTTCAGATCTACAAAAATTCAAATATTACAACAACACAACCACAACTTATATATACCTCAATTCAAATATTATAATATTTAAAACATATATACATCAATAAACTATCAATCAATATTTTTGTAGATCTGAAGAAAACTGTGAGAAATAGTCAAAACTGGAGGTTTAAGAAGTTTGTCATTATTTAATAAGATATATTGTTATATATGAATGAGCAAAATTACTGAAGAAGAAAAAGAAAGAAGAATATACACTTTAGTAGAGAAATAGAAATAAATATTAATGAATTCATTTTTTCATTATCCTATCAAAATGATGAAAAATATCTCATATAATATCAATTTCATAAACCTGTAATAAAAATATCATACCTGCCTTAGTTTAAATGGGTCAAATTATTCTGATTAGCAGAAACATGTATAACCAATTACTTAATTGTAATGGTGATGAATGTATTTGCTAAAGATCAGAAGATGAAACAAAGTAAGATAAAAATCAATGGTTGTTGCTAAAGAATGAAGAAGTATAACCAAGAAAAATGAAGCAGAGTAAATTTCTGAAAAAATCAACATTGAAACATACATCTCAGTGTTTATTCATAACATTCATTATGAGGTTCATAAGCTGAAAAATTAAGGCAAAGCTATTTTCTGATATTAATACTACAACATTGAATTGTGAATATGAATATAAAGGATAACTTTTTATACACCATTCTATTTTCACCTAACTGAGAAATGTGGTGAAACTTACACAATTTAGAAAGTCATATTATTGGATATTTTGATACATTAATACTATATGCTAATAGAACATGGTTTTAAATTATTAGAATATTGTAAGAGACTTGTTTCATTCCAGAATAAAATATTATTTCTAGAATCACTGTTATCTTTTAAGATATTAATGCTTCATTTCCTAATCTTCTGTAGTTAATATTAGATGAATGAACATGAGTGATAATATTACATATTTTGATCACCTGATTTAAATATTATCAAGTCTTTATGAACAATTCTTGAACAGCAAATGAAAGGTCATACCTTTCACTGAGATCTTCAGAGAACATGAAGACTTTATCTCTAAGGAATATGTATATTCTCTAAACAATTAAACATCACATGATCACCATTTCTTATGCTTTCTCATAATTGTTATTAAAACAGGAAAAACTCTCCATACAGTAGGCACTAGATAGGGATTTTATGCACAAGCCTTCTGGCATCCATTGATTACTCTGGTTTGCACTGAGTGGCACTACTGCATGGAGAGTTTTGCCTGTTTTTATATTCTCTAAACATAGTTCAAAAATATTTCATTTTATATCATATGGAATACAAGTACTTCTTGATACAAATATATCAAAAGTTATCCAATAATGACATTCACATGTCCATTTTTTGTCTATTTTATGTTGACACTTTTAGCTATAATATATATTTTCATTATATATGTGTGATAAAGTAATTTAAAGGACAATTACAGAATTAAATTGTATTTTAAAATCATTAAATGTATATGTAGTCATACATATTTTTATAAAAGAATGGTCAGAAGTTTTTATTTTAAATCAGATGATCTCATTGAATGATTATTCAATAAGTTTTATAAAATTAAATGCCACATAATGCAAAAAACAAAATTCTATATAAATAAATGTGATTGTGCTTAAGTATTAAAATTCCAGACTAAAATCATTATTAATATTTTCCATGAATGCTTGTCAACTTAGATTTTTGTATGCTTTATTTTAAAAGTATGTTTATATTTTGTACAATCTATGTAATGAAAAGTCATGTGGATTGTAACATTTATAAGAAAGTAGGTAAAAATATATGTAAGCATTATTAGTGAAAAATAACATGCAAAAGAAATGTGTTAAATACCATTTTAGTATTCTTATTAATATGCATGTCAACACAACAGAATTCCTTTTTGCATTTATTGTTGTTGTTAAAAGTAAAAATTATCTGTTAATAAAATAATGTTTTGAAAGATATAAAATAGTCGCTAAAAATTTAATAGATACCATCTTCAATATATTTTTATGTGTCAATTTTTCCTTACTTTTGTATTTTCTAATTTCTACTGAAATTTATAAACTATTCTAGAACTTTACTGAGGAGTGATAAGCATGAAACCATTGGTCTGAGGTTAGGGTGTATTTCTAGATAGAGATTTTAAAATGCTTTCTCTTGCTGGCATTTATCAATAAAACTTGTTAGAGCAATTAGCATAGCTCATTGTTTTTTATTACTATAAATATTAGCAATATTTAAATACAAGTATAATTTATATACTTGGAGTTTAGATGTAATTACAGGGGATTTGAATATAAACTTTTAAACTCCCTTCAACTATCCAAACTATCTCATACAACTGATACCCATGACCACACACATGTGAAAAAGGTAAATGATTTCCAATAAACATATTTCATGCTGAACCAGCACTCATAATTTAATTTAGATCATCATCTCCCACACATATATAGAATCAGTGCTTAGTTTAAATTAAGATAGCAAACCTTCAAACTTTAATGGACATGCTTCAATCTACTCCACTCTCCAACTTTTCAGCCATCCATACCATTGAAAATCTTATGATGGAATGCCTAAATGTTTTGTTAATGCCAATATTATTTTCAGGCTCATGTTTAAGTCACTCCTGACCCCTCATGTGTAGAACCTTGTCTATTTAAATCCACAGAAGAGGGATGGGCATGATAATAATATTGGCATCAGCAAGAAATTTGGGCATTTCATCATCAGATTTTCAATGATATGGATGGCTGAAGAATTGGAGAGTGGAGTAGATTGAAGCCTGTTCATTAAAGTTTGAAGATTTATTACCTTAATATAATTCAAAATTGATTGTATATGTGTGTATGGGGGGTGATGATAATGAATCAACTGATGAGTTCTGGTTCAGCATGAAATATGTGTATTGGAGATCATTTATCTTTTTGACATATGTATGGTCATACATATCCAATGAATGAGATAGAGTAGATAGCTGAAGGGAGCTTGAAAGTCTGCTTTCAAATCCTCCACAATTACATCTAAAAATTCAAGTATATAAATTATATTTGTATTTAAATATTACAGATTCAGCCTATATTCTGCCCATCCTTCTTTTTAAAAGAACAAGGTCCTATACATGAGATCTCAGAGTGTCTAAAGTCAGCATAGCCATGACAATATTGGCATCAACAAAAGATTTGGACATTCTATCACCAGATTTCAATGGTATGGATGGCTGAAGAGTTGGAGGGTGGAATAGATTAAAGCCTGTACATTAAAGTTTGAAGATTTATCTTAATATAAACCAAGCACTAATTATATATTGTAATGGAATGTACTTGCTGCATTCCATTTAAATTGAAGAAAGAAGGCCCTAAACATTGGGAAAGCCAAATATAATGGAATGTATCTTTATATGATCTCAAATAAAATAAACATATGAACTTTTGCAACAATAATCATTAGTTAACCAAGCCCCTAACTTTGAGACACCAAATGTAATGAATAATTAAACGAACATATTTTGCTGACCACGTTGTGGCATCCAAATGTAATGGAACATACTTTTACTCCATTTATACCAATCATCAGTTAACTGGGACCAATAGTTTGTGGTGCCAAATGTAATGGACAATATATCATATAAACATATTATACCTCAAATGTAATGGAACGTCAATATATGAGAAGAAAATAATGCTTCAAACATTGGATGATAAACGTAATGGAATATATATAATCTAAATGAATCCAATTGTTGAGAAAGCCTAATATAATAAATTGTATGATTTAAATGAAGAAAGACAAAATTATCCCAGTTATATTTAAATAAATTGTTTATATGCCCTTCCAACTAGCTATACATGAAATAAATTTAAAATCATATAGAGCAATGAGATCTATCCTTATAATTTATTTTCAAGGTTGTTATGACTAACTAATCAAATATATATATCAGAAACAAAGGGAATTCTATTAAATCCAATATACACATCTATTATGTAAATTTATGTATATCTAAACATATCAATGAATAATAATATGTGTAAGTGACCTAAAGACTAAACAATAAGTGAAATATGAAGTTATCCTCTATTAAATTGTGAATTCAATTATTTTCATAATGACTCTGGCATTAAAAGAAAAATAAGAATAAAATATTAATACTCTTTCAAATAAATTACAAAGGCATTACTTATAAAACAAATAGCACATCCTTTATTTTATATTATGGTTTAATTTTAGGTAATATCAATGTTTTAAATACAAACCCAAATAATAAATATACATATATACTTGCAATAAGTATATATATTAAATAGATAAAGACATATTTGTGCTTAACAAGTATGCATTAATATAAACACAAATCCATATTTATATTTTTCAAACATTCAAAAATAAAAAATAAAAATATTATATACAGCAAATATATATAAATTATTGTTTTGGTCTGCATAAGAATTATTATATAAAGTTAAAAAAAATGGAAATACATAAATTAATAATAAAACAATTTTTATAATAAAAATTTGCGAATATAAATCATATGCAACCCAAACTTATAAGCCATACTTTAAGATTTTAAATTACTTAAGTGTTAATTTTGACACCTGTTAAACATTTATTGCTGTTAGAAAACAAGACGCTTGAATTGAATATTTATAAAACGTTATATTTTTATAATGAAAAATAAAAGTAAACAAAAATATCGATCTCAAAAATATATTTATATATCATTTATACATATAAAATTATTTACTACCTTTCAAAGTTCACTTGTTTAGTTTTCCTTCAAAAGTCAACTTATTCCATTGTTTTATTTCTTTATCCATTTAATATTAGAATGCATTCTAGTTAAAGTGAAGAAACTATCACGTTAGAGAAAATTGTCAATTCTTGGATGTATGTATATTTTTATCCTTCTAAAATTTCTTTCCTTGAAAAACAAATAAATAAGTTGAAATGTTGAATCCAATATATTAATTTTAGTTACCTCCAGATTATTATTAGATTGACCATTATAGATTCAAGATAGCTATATCAAATTTCGGCTTCAGACGCGATGAAATTCATGTGTTGAAATTTGCTTAGTTTTTCTTTTTAAACTGCCTTGGAATAAATGAAAGAAAACGGTGCAGCCACTTGGCTGTGATATATATATTAGCCAGTCATGTTTATGTATTGATTACAGAAATTTATCTTATTCCACTATTCTTAAGAATGGCAATTCAAAGAAACAAAGTACAACAAATTTTATCCTTTTGTTTGTTTAATCACTATCCGAATAATAATAATGGCTTCTTTTTGTTGTTGCTGTTGTTCCACGTGCTAGCAAATGCTGTTTTGAAAACCATTGTTACACATGTTTTCTTTTAAACAATTAACATTCAAAAAAAAAATATATTAACCATATAAAAAATATTAAATCAAAAATTTATTTGACAGCTTTTAAAATATATATATATATAGACATAAATAATAACATTACATTTTTTTAATAATCACCACAAATAAATAATCTTTTTTTTATAATCAACAATTTATATGTCTTTATTTATTTATAATAATTAGAACATATAAGTATTACTATTAAACATCTCACCATTAATAATAATAATAATAATAGTAATAGCCAAATATTCACAACGATGTACCATCAACAAATAAATAAAATAATAACTCCAAACAATAACTATAACTAATAACCATAAACAATAATAATACTTCATATATAAACATCAACTCAAAGAGATTTTTTTTAATAACAACAAATGATTTTTAAAATATAGATAGATTTATCTGATATTTACAA
>JAQFVV010003233.1:0-12966 GCA_028023455.1 Epiperipatus broadwayi | reverse complement strand
AGTGTTTTAATTTTGATTGCAAATTAAATCTGTTTTTAATTACTTTTTACAATGCACATTATTTAATCTTTTTCTTAGATTAATCCACTATCAGTTTTATGAGAGTTTACATAGTTTTTAATTATTACAATTATTGGTTTCAATTTTATTATAAATCAGAAATCTAACTAGCATTCCAAATTAATTAATTAATCTTTTTATTTTCAATTTCTACTGAAATTTATTTTTACACATTTATTTTTAACATTCTATTCTTTTAATTTCTTTAAAAAGAAAATTTATAAATCTCTTTTTTTTTCTAATTCTTTTCCCCACTTGCTTTTAATAAATAGTTTTATTCTCTTTTAAAAAAATATATATATGCAAACTTTTTTTTCTTTTTACAAAACTATATTTTAAAACTACTTAAATACTTGTGTCTTTATTCTTTCAAATACATTTGATCATAATTTTTTTTTAATTATGAAATATTTAACATAAATATATTTAGGATTTATAACATATATATCTCACTAGCATTACTTCACCCTCTCCCCCACCCAGTTTGAGAGGTAAAAGGTATCAGTTCGACCATTTTAGCTTTGACATTTAATTTTTTTCTAGCTTTACAGTTTGATTTTCACTTTTCATCTTTATTTATTTATTTAATTACTAGTTTTTTTATATGTGTTGAATTGCATACAGACTGACAAATCACAGAGAGTGACTTTTTTAGACTGCTCTATCTAACAGGTTGTAATCTACATTGACTGGCAATGATTATGTCATATGCGCTGACCACCAGGAACAACATGCATTTTTCCAATGTGTATGAAGAGGGTTAATGCCACAAATGGTAAATACATCTAGTTTATATCTAACTTAGGCAATAAAATATACTTTAATTATTTATCAACTTGCTGAAAACTTCTCTTCCAGCAGATTGAATGAGCCCATGACTTTCTCCAATGGATCTGCATCCTAGAAAGTAAGTGAATATTGTGAATGGCAGGATATCTCTAGTGACCATTCAACTTATGCTAAGAGAAGATTTATTATACTATGCTGGAAGTTTTTTTTTCTTCCAATGAACTGATTTGTGGTTTATACTGGAATTATATTTTTCCAGTGTGTACATTTTTATATAAGGAATGATCCCTCCCATTTTCATGCCCATTACAGGTCTTATGTTCACACAGTGACAGCCTATACCTTCCTCAACCTTTATCTGCACCTTTCCCCTTCCCTCCATACAATTTACACTCACCTGAAAGATTATTTTGCAATATTTAATTTATTTAATTTATTTTTATCTTCATATTTTGATTTTATCATCATATATTTACTCTAAAATATTATTATTTTACTTTAAATAAAAATTCTCATTTTATTTCCATTTAACTACTTTTTTACTTCCATTCTCAGGTATTAATACTAAAATATTTTTATTTTACTCCCTTAATCAAATATCAACTATAAATTTTAAAAAATCTTATTTTATTTTATTTATTTAACTCTCTGGCAGTTCTTCTCTCTCCTTTTTATTTACATTACATACCTTCCTCTCTTTATTTTAAATTTTAAATTATCTTAATTCTTAATATTATAATTTGTTTGCTTTGGTCTATTTTTCTTCTCAGACTACTTAGCAATTTAATTTTTATAACCATAAAATTTAACATTTAATTTTTAGCTTCAAACTTTATAATTTTAAATTGTAATCATGCTGGATCATTTATGGCACTTCGGCACTGAAGTTGGACAGTATTTGTACCAGGTCTATTGAAGTTACCATATTATTGCTAGTTTTAATTAATATCTTGACTATTTTATATCTTTCACAATAGGGAAATGGACCGGCACTTCAAGCAGAGGGGAGAATATCATTGATAGCATAGTCATCAATAATACTCACAGACAGATAAGACTACATGAGGCATAACATAACCACATTTTCTGACCGTGGCTCACCTCAACTGCTAAAATAAAATTCTGTCATTCAAAGCATTTTATTTGTTTTGAGGATCAAACTCAGGCACCAGATGACCATATGTTATATAGTCGGCTTCCTTCAGACAACAAGCACACAATCCAGCACTAGAAATATCTCAATCTAGCTCATACTCTGTATCAGGAGTCCAACACATTTATTTAACACATAAAAAATAACTATACTCTTAAATTAATGGTGATGCAGTGACAAGAGAGAGCAGACCAAACAAAAATTAAGCAAACATCATTTATTCATGCACAGATATATATCTAATATAATATAACACAATAAAAATTTGACAAAAAAACATAAATTAGTTCAGGCTAAAATTTATAATAATCTATTGTTAATTTCATTTAAAATAAAGTATAGACATGGAGGACATATAATCTTATATGATTAATAATATCATGAATATATAGTGTAAAGAAATATAATATTTGTCACTAGATCATAGTAATCTAATAGATATATAACACCTCTTTTCCTTCATTAGATAATTATCATCATTATTAATACCACCTTCAGTTAAATAATTATATATCTGATATCTTCTCATTAACACATATTGAAACACATATAAATAATATGGCAAACTATGACTCTTGATCATGTTATTCAACTATATAGAACACCATCCCAGAAATATTCGATCAGAGAAATCTAAAAAAAAAATGCTGTAATAAATATTCCTATCCTCAGATTGGTTTATAGCTGTGGCTGTTGTCAGTAAGGAACTAGCATATTCAGCCATTAGATTTAAAAGTACCAGGTCAAGCCTCAACATTTATCTAATAGCTAACTATTAAGTAGAAAATCTGAAATTTTCAGATATCCATGTCTTCAAATCCAACTATCTAACTTAAATATATATTTTGCAACAAGATTAATACTCCAACACTAGTTTATTAAGTAAATGAAATATTCTCAATCCAAAGCACAAAATAACACTTCAAAACTTTTTTTAGAAAAAAATCAGTCTGTCTTTATTCTTTATCTCAATTTATAAATAGAGGCAAATGCTAAGCACTTTGGAGAGAAAGCAAAGATTTTAAAATAATCACACTACTTTACTAAAGCTATATTTTAAATTGCTTTATATTATTTTAATTGACATTCATGATATTTTTCAATTTACAACTTGTCAATATCAAATTAAATAATGAAATATGTAAATATAAACTTCCCAACAATTAATATTATATAATACATTGAGATTAATACTCCAACACTTATCTATTAAGTAAATAAAATATTCTCAAACCAAAGCACAAGATAAAACTTTTTTATAATAAAGATAATAATATAAAGCAATTTGAAATATGGCTTTAATAAAGTAATATGATTGATTTAAAATTTCCAAGCTTTCTTTCTAAAGTGCTAAAGATTAGCCTCTATATATAAATTGATGTAAAGAGTAAGAATGGACTGATCTTTATCTCTAAAAATTTTTATCTCTTGAACTCTGGATTGAGAGTATTTCATTTATTTAATAGATCAGTATTGGAATATTAATCTCGATTTATTATATAATATTAACTGCTGGGAAATTTATATTATATATGCAAAAAAAAAATAATAATTACTAAACTACAATAAATTAATAGAAATTGCAAATTGTAATTTGTTAAGCAAACCAGATTTGAATGCAAATGTTTATTCTATTTTTTCTAAATCTACAATGTTATTTTTAAAAAATCACAAATAAAAATGGTAGTAAAATTTATTTAACTAATCACATTTAAAACCCAGCTAAACTCGTAAATTTTCACATATTATGTAATGTGTATATATATGAGCATATCTTATATATATGTATAAACAATCAAATTATTATATATATATATACACAAAAAGATTTTACTATACATTGTCCTTATGTAAAAAAAAATACTTTTTCTACAAAGTATATGGAAATTATGCAAAACCTTTAAAAATATAATACACAAGTCAATGTTTCCCAATTTTCATGTGTTTCATGCTGTGTAACCATTTTCATGACTTGCAATAATGTATATTTTTATTTATTTATAATTATTTTGATACTCTGCAATATGACTGATTGAAAGATACAGACGAAGCAAAAAGTGAATCATGTCATTAAACATATGCAATGTGTATGTTTTGGTACAGCAGTAGAGTGGCAAACTCTTGAGTTCAAGGATCATGAATCATGATGGAGGTCAATCACTTCCAGTGCTTGAACTTCATAGGAACTTCCAAACAATAAACCATTTGATTATTTTATGTTTAATTGATTGAAAGTTTAACTCAGAATGTGAAGGAAAAAAGTGATCTCAAATAACATGTGAGCAGGAAATGGTTTCTTACATAAAAAAATTTCTAAAAAGAATCCTAAGCATGAAAACAACAACAACAACAACAACAACAACAACAATAATAATAATAATAATAATAATAATAATAATAATAATAATAATAATAATTTAATTTAGTTACCATACAAAACTACAGCATTAAACTAGTTATAAAATTATACTATAATTAATATACAACAATACAAATAAATAAGCATATATAGGAAATTGTGCCAAATTTTCTTACAATATTATGAATAAATGATAACAATTATTAGACAAATGAAACAAAAAAAAATATTTTAATGTGTAAGACTGACAAACTTGAATGTAAAATAGATTGGAAGTGGTATGTTTTACATATTTGAAATTTTAATAATATTATTATTAACAATAAAGAGATAGAAGTTTGTAAAAACTAAAATGGAAAACCTGTTAATTAGAGTAAAGAATGATATTTTTTAAATAAAACAAATTTATGCTTAAAATAAAGGTGTAAACTTCATCTTTCACTAATAAATCTTTTTCATTAGTATAACATTTAATATGATAGCAGATAGATAAATATAACACATAAAAAATAATTTCACTAAAATAAGCTAAGATCTATCTGCATACACAATTTGCATCTATACAAATTAAATAACACAATAACTCTGTCAAATAATGTAAATTATTCTTCATGTATAAAATGTGACAACCAGAATAGAAAATAGTATTAGTGGTAAATATTTTTTTACTTTTTTTTACTCTAATTGTCATATTTTATATATAAAAAACAATCCATACAAATTATAAAATATACCATAACAATCAAGAAAATATATATTTTTAATATATTTTCTATTTTAATGAGCAAATGTTTATGAAGAAAATAAGTCATACTGAAAGTGCAACTTAACAGTGGTGAATCTAATTGAATCTCCTACTTTTGGCACTATTTTTGAAGATAAAACTTTACTTGTTTCATTTGAAAAAAAAAATAATTACCTTTAACTAAGAGAATTGTTTCTAACTAAAATACAAATCTTGCATAAGTAATTATGTTGCAAACAATTGTTAATAAATTAATAAACAATATTTGCCATCAAATAAATGTAGTACTTTATACAAAAATAATAATTTTCATAGGTCAAAAAAAAGACAAAACAGCCTTTAAGTAGTTCATTGCAGGACCCAAATCTCTCCAATAGTCACTCATAGAAGAACAGTGAAAAGAAGGCATTACTCACCAGGCTTTCCAATTACTTGAGATGAGGGTTTGAGTTGTTTTCTTTGTTTTAATGTCGAGATACAATATCTAGTTACACATTTATATATATCAATATTAGATAATTAGTTGAACTGGCTAAGATTCAACTATAAAAAAGTATAAACCTAATTAGAATATAAAAGGACATTTCAATTTTACATGACTTAGATTTAAACCCAGTGAGTATACAAGTGATTATATTATTTCTATACCCATAAGATCCTTGCATAAGTAAATATAAATACTAAAACTCCAAACTGTTTACTGCAGTGGTAGAATGACAGAATCTAAAGATAAAAATTCTTAGAATGAAGTTCAATTCTATCCCTCTCATGGATTAAACATCATATGACCACCCAAGTGATGAACCATTTGATCATGTTATTAATAAAAAAGAAATTCGATTAACCCTCAAAATTAACACTTGCAATAAAAGCATTCTGCACACAAACAACACACTATAAATTTGCATTTGTAAAAATGTAAATCAACTTTAAAAGTACAATTTAATAATCATAAGAAAAAAATAAAATGTAGGGGAGACAATGCAATGTTGATATTGAAATGTTATTTTCCACTCAATTAATGTTTAACTATTAACTAATCCCCAACAATAAAAACTATTCAAAACCAAATGACTGAGATTCTTGCTTCAATTCATTTTAATTTCTTTCATCTGCTTATTCAATAATTACAGCAACAATAGTTTAGTTGTGATAGAAAAGCAACAAAAAACCTCAGATATATGACCTTGGAGTAACAAAATCCTTTATAACCTAAAGAAAAAAGTTGTTCAATATTGAAAAAATAATAACGATGAAAAGACTACATTAAAAATAATATTTACTCATAGCACATGAATTGCTTACACTTTTAATTTTCTTTTATAGATATTTTTTTCCTCTCAAAAATATAGTTACTACATGTTTGTTTGCCGTGCAATACTTTTTTTAAATATACATATATAGATTACAAAGATAAATTTTTATCGATGATGATCAAATGTTATTACTTTGTTGTACTAAATCACTGCATAGTTACTCGAGCTGTCTCCTGTCAGAGAACTTAAAGTAGTTATTTCAAAAACTTTTTCTAATAAAACTATAAACTTCTTAAAGACATTGCAAGTATCCAGAAAAATATAAAAAATTAAAACATTATCATTACAAGAATATTAAAATTAACATATCCAATAATTTTGATTCCGTTTTCTTTTACATTTTCTATTATTTTTTTTCTCCATCTTTTCCTTTTTGTAATTGTTCCAACTCTCCGTTTCAATTTTCTTTTTTGTTATTGATATACTCTTTAGGATTTTCTTTTTTCCTCCCAAAGTTTACTTCTATTCATAAACTTTTGCAATATATAAATATTTAAATGTTGTTAATACTGTAAAAAAGAATAACAACAATAATATTTAAAAATATATTTTATATAGTAATAAAAATCTTGTCAGAATATTATACGAACCTGGATTAAAAACTAATTTTAAACCAGTAATAAATTCTTCTTTTAGTGCTATTATTAGTAAATTATATTAATGTCAGTATTAGTTAATATTAAATCTTAATGTCAAATTGGCATTTTAATAACTGGACTTTTAATTTATTATTTTTTTAAAATAATAATAAAATGCTAAAATCAATAAATATTTACTTAAAAATAAAGAATGAATTTTTAAGTTGATGAAAATATGGCATGAAATGCAGATAACAACTTAACAGAATAATTAAAAAACCAAGTTAAATAAATATTTAATGTCAACTTCTACCTTCTCCCTTTTTTATTCCATAAAACAGCATTTACAAAAAAGAAAATGTCATATCAATAATTTTTATCTATATTTAGGAAGGGAAAAAAATGTTTTTAAAATATTTATGCTAAGCAATATAAAAAAAATTTTTGAAAAAAAGTTAAAAAAAAAAAAAAAAATTATCAAGTAATCATATAAAAAAATTCTCTTAAATATAAAGAAAATAATATAATTACACTATCAAGAGAAATTTAAATGACTAAGTTAAAAAATGATGGATATTCGTATTACTATGCTTACAGACATAATAATGGAATGTCTACCGTAGTAGTAATAGTAATAAACAAAAGAATTAAGAGTTACTTTGAATAGCAATAATTAATTACTGGCGACTAGTTTCAAATTAGATTCTCTACATCCCCTATAAATTAATATTTTTAGTAGCACTATGCATGCACGCTCATATATATATATAACACATACAAATAATTAAATAGATATGGATTGAAATAAGTGATAATCGATGTATGAAATTTAAACAGCACAAAAAGTGTAATAAAATATTTAAGTTTATTTAATTCTTAAAAAATTATGGCTTCGCCCGACTCCTTTATCTAATAAAAACACTTTCCTCCTATCTTCATAAGAAACGAATAATTCAATTTTCTTTATTTTAATCTTCTGACTCTTCCTCATCTTAGATTTAGGGAGAGAAAATAGAAGTGCAAACTATTAAAAAAAAAAAAAAAAAAACTATTTTCTATTAGAGTCATGCTTATTTCTGCCTTTAATTAAAAAAAAAAGAAAGGTTTAAACCAACCTGTTATTCCATTCTCCCAGTTATTACATTTTCTGCAATACTACCTGCACAGTTATGAAAAGCTGATAAAGCACAAATAACTATAAAAATAAGCATGTGATCAACAATACAACGTGTGTCAAAAATTTTGAATTATATTTCTGCATCCTGCCTATAGAGGGGGTAAATTATTTTAATTTTACAATTACAGTACTGTATTTAATTTTATTAGTTGTTTATAATTAATGCACTGATTAGATCTATGTTGTATTTTTATTTTCTAAATTCAATAATAAAAAAATGTAAATTATTTTACATTTAAAAACTTACTTGAGAATAACTATAAATAAATTTATTTTTTAAAAATTCATTTTTTTGAAATACGCAAAAAGTACAGTTATTTTTAATTAAAACTGTAAACATATGTAAATGATATATATAAATACCAAACAAACAGAAATGAGCGATTTAAATATACTGTTAAAAACTTATTTATTATATAATAATTGTAAAAACAGCAACATGTTTTAAATTGATTTTATTTGACGGATAGTTTTATTTTGCAAAAAATAATTTAGTTTTATCCAATGCTTACAAAATTATAAACGCTTGCCAATTTGATTTTTGCTAATGTAATATAAATATATAAGTAAACGTTAAAACAATTTTTAAACAGTCCACTTCAGGCAAAAGCAACTTTACCATCCTCTGAGAAATAATGAAGATTAAAAACAATTTCTAGCATGTTAATCAACTATCTGGCATGTTAATTTATTGACTATAATCAAGATATCCGACTTGCATTGGAAACTAAAAAAAATTCCAAAATTCGTTAAGATTCAAAGCCAAATTAGGGATTTGGAAAATCGATGAATTAAATATTATTCCATAGAATCCTTCACATATATACACAAACATGTAAAATTTTAAATAAGTAACTTCAGAATAAAGGATTTATCAACAACCCTTCATTTCAAAACAAAACAACACTCTCCATATAGTAGTGCCATCTTGTGCTAACAAGAGCAATCAATGGATGCCAGAAGGCTTGTGCATAAAATCCCTATCTAGTGCCTACTCATCCAATATCCCCAGACTAGTTTCTGGCTTGTGGCCTTCATCAGTGAGGAGCCTTGGATCTGAGAGCACTGCACCTAGATCTTAGGATCTAATGCAACCCTCCAGCACCCACCTTTTAACTCTATTTAACTACAAAACTATGAGAATGAAATTGAAAACACTATTAATATTTTCAATCCAAGCTCAATAGCTTATATAGTCATATGGGTCTGAACTCAATTCAGTACCCATACATTTTGGTGTCTTTGGCTCTTTAACAACCATAGCCACCACTATCCTATTAGGCAGGATTGGTGTTAAACCACTAAACATCACATGACCACTATCTCATACTAGCACAATAATTGTTATTAAACAATTCAAAACAAAACAACACTCTCCATATAGTAGTGCCATCTTGTGCTAACAAGAGCAATCAATGGATGCCAGAAGGCTTGTGCATAAAATCCCTATCTAGTGCCTACTCATCCAATATCCCCAGACTAGTTTCTGGCTTGTGGCCTTCATCAGTGAGGAGCCTTGGATCTGAGAGCACTGCACCTAGATCTTAGGATCTAATGCAACCCTCCAGCACCCACCTTTTAACTCTATTTAACTACAAAACTATGAGAATGAAATTGAAAACACTATTAATATTTTCAATCCAAGCTCAATAGCTTATATAGTCATATGGGTCTGAACTCAATTCAGTACCCATACATTTTGGTGTCTTTGGCTCTTTAACAACCATAGCCACCACTATCCTATTAGGCAGGATTGGTGTTAAACCACTAAACATCACATGATCACTATCTCATACTAGCACAATAATTGTTATTAAACAATTCAAAACAAAACAACACTCTCCATATAGTAGTGCCATCTTGTGCTAACAAGAGCAATCAATGGATGCCAGAAGGCTTGTGCATAAAATCCCTATCTAGTGCCTACTCATCCAATATCCCCAGACTAGTTTCTGGCTTGTGGCCTTCATCAGTGAGGAGCCTTGGATCTGAGAGCACTGCACCTAGATCTTAGGATCTAATGCAACCCTCCAGCACCCACCTTTTAACTCTATTTAACTACAAAACTATGAGAATGAAATTGAAAACACTATTAATATTTTCAATCCAAGCTCAATAGCTTATATAGTCATATGGGTCTGAACTCAATTCAGTACCCATACATTTTGGTGTCTTTGGCTCTTTAACAACCATAGCCACCACTATCCTATTAGGCAGGATTGGTGTTAAACCACTAAACATCACATGACCACTATCTCATACTAGCACAATAATTGTTATTAAACAATTCAAAACAAAACAACACTCTCCATATAGTAGTGCCATCTTGTGCTAACAAGAGCAATCAATGGATGCCAGAAGGCTTGTGCATAAAATCCCTATCTAGTGCCTACTCATCCAATATCCCCAGACTAGTTTCTGGCTTGTGGCCTTCATCAGTGAGGAGCCTTGGATCTGAGAGCACTGCACCTAGATCTTAGGATCTAATGCAACCCTCCAGCACCCACCTTTTAACTCTATTTAACTACAAAACTATGAGAATGAAATTGAAAACACTATTAATATTTTCAATCCAAGCTCAATAGCTTATATAGTCATATGGGTCTGAACTCAATTCAGTACCCATACATTTTGGTGTCTTTGGCTCTTTAACAAGCCTTCTGGCATCCATTGATTGCTCTTGTTAGCACAAGATGGCACTACTATATGGAGAGTGTTGTTTTGTTTTGAATTGTTTAATAACAATTATTGTGCTAGTATGAGATAGTGGTCATGTGATGTTTAGTGGTTTAACCCTTCATTTCAAAGATAAAAAGGCATTAATCATTAAGGGTCTGCCACTTTCTGGGTTTGGCAGTTTTAGTAGTTATTTTTCATCATTATTTTACACTTTATGTAAGAATTTATTGACAAATAATTGTCTAAATAGTAGCTGTCCCAAGCCTGTTATAAAACTAAAAATATTTACAAACTTTATGTATTTAATAAGTCTGAAAAAAAAAAAAAATTATGCAAGGAATATATTTCATTGGAGTATAAATTAAGAAAATGTATAGAAATTTTATTTAATTTTTAAAAATGTGACATCATTGATATGTTTGAAATCTTACATTATTATTATTTAAAGGGATTATGCATTCTTTTTATAAATAAAAAGTTGATTTTTTTAATCTATAATCTAAAAGAAAATCAATTGTTGGATTTAAAAAAGAGTAATGGTAAAGAATTGATAATCATTTATTTAAATATTTTAAATAAACTGTAGAATTATTTACTGTTCTATTGGCAATTTGTCAAGAATTATTTTTTTTTTTAATAAAAAGAATACTGTTTGATCATGGGGACAGGACCACCATACTTTTAATTGAAAAAAAAAAACACATTGACTTTTAAACTTCCACGATGAAGTTGTAAATAAATAATTTTCATCCCAATAATTTGGGAACCAAGAATCAAATGGATAATATATTCCTTCATATTTTCATCTACAATAAATAGGAGTACTTTATAACCATCAACTGCTGCAAAAATTATGATTTTTCTACAATTTCATTCAGGTCTGTCTACTGTCTTATATCTATATTTTAAATAGAATGCCACAATGAAGAACAATCATCTAATTCTATAAATTTGCAGAAAGACATTTATGTTTTTTTAATGGTAAATAGGTTAAAATGACAAAAAAATATATAAATTTTTATTAAAAATTTTTTTAAATTTATAATAAATTGCTTTTCATATAATTATTTTATATTGATATTAATCATTTATAATTCATCAGTTCTTAAATATTGTACCAATCAATATGGATATTTATAAAATCTATATTCAAGTTAATATTTCAAAATATTTTAGTGTAATATTTAAAAATAATACTAATGTGATAAATTATAATTTGTTATTTTATAGATGTCATATTTCAATACAGATTATAAAATATATTATCTATATTATTTAATAGTAATATTTATAATTTTAAATTTATGATTGTTTAACTACTGATAAATATGTATTTTAAATGTGGGATTTATCCAGTGCTGTATGTGTTGACAGTTTAGATATTGTTATTGCATGTGTTTGCTTGATATTGATGGTTAGTTCTAGTTAAAAATTTCTAAGGCTTCATTTTTATAATGACTTAATTTTTTTTTTTTTTAATAAATACTTTCGTGAGTATGGTTAATATCATATCTTTATAAATACAACTGTAATAATGAATTAATATTGAAATATTTTATATATGAAATTTTGAGAATAGTTGTTGTTTTGTGCCATTATTTAAAATATTATAATAATGAATTAATCTTATATATAATATGCATTTGCCTGGCAATGTCTTGGATTGTTGATCATGCATGCATTTGTTGATTTTGATATATGCATTTAAATATTGGTAGCTATTAACAATGGCATTACTCTTATTTTATTTTTTTTAAATAATTTTTTTTGTTTAATTTATTATTGATTATTACTTGAATTATAAAATATAAAACATTGATATGCCAAATTAATATTTTCCAAATGTAATTCATGCTGGGTAAATTTGTCTTTTTACTTCAAGATTTATTATTAGTTGGAACAATTTCTTTTTATTATTTACAGCTTCCCAACATTTTTGTGTAATTGTGACTTTGCTAGTAAACTTAATTTCTTTCTTTGAAATATATATACTTTTTATATTAATTAACAATATTAAACTATAATTTGATTAGAACAGAGGTCTAGATTTATTAGCTAGTGACACATTCTAATAAAGTTACATATGGTACTATTTAACCATTACAATATA